>VZRU01007832.1:0-41523 GCA_013398155.1 Pedionomus torquatus
ACCATTCTATGATTCTATGATTCTAAATATTGAAGAGAAAGGTAGCCATCCACTCCAGCCTCTTAGCTGGGGGTTTCTCCATGGGAAATGAACTCCGCTTCTGAAGATCCGACTGCCACAAAGCCCCAAACTCTGGAGAAAACTCTAGCAGAGGAGGCGGGGGAAGTAAAAGACTTACGGCTCGAGTCTCAGGTAATCTTAGGGAAAACAGAGGAAATTAAGTAGTGCATAAATGATGCATAGGCTTTCTGCATCGTGCATGCAATTCCCTTCGGAGAAAACAGTGGGATCATGCATGATTTCTTCTTCGGGATTGTGCCCTTTCCCTCTTCTGTGTGCTGCAGAAGGCATTTTAAGAGCCCTCTAAAGCAATTTAAAAACATCTGATGGAGGTAAAAAGGTTAAAGGCATTGTGTACAGTCCCAAGGAATTACCTGGCAGTCCCGGCTTTATATTACAGAAAGTGACTGGAAAACCAGTTTTGCTGGTGAGCTCAGGAGTGCAGGGGGGAGATTCTGAACAGGGAATAGCAGAAAAGCAACTTCACTCTCACTTGTCAGCCTCACAAAATAAAAGTCGAGCATACAGTACCTTCGGTTTGACACAAAGGTATTTTTATTTCCCTTTAGCTTCACGTTTTTCTGCTCACCACTTCATATGCCACCAGGTCAGGGGAAAAATACGAAAGATAAGTACTGAAGAAAAGTATCTACTTATCTGCTAAGAGAGAAAATACTAGCAGATTTACAGATCAGCCATAAGTGTTTGAAAAGCCTGTCCATTAAATTAAAAGATTATTTTTCCACTCTGTAGCAAAAAAAAAAAAAAAAAAGCACTTGAAAAATCTCAACATGTTTCATGATCCTTCATGAAAAATAGTTGACTGTAAGTATGAAGTGGAGCTCCCAAGTTAGTGTTCTGCGTTCTTTCATATCTCTTTGCACACATGCCCTTTGAAATGAGCAGACTTAACCTCTTTTCACTTTCGTTGTTTCTAAAGGGGATCAGATTTATAAAAAAAAAAAAAAAAAAAGAAAAAAAAAAGGGGGAAAAGAGAACAGTTANGAAAAGAGGAAAGCTTAAACCACTCCAGTGAATACTTCTCCTCCCTATCAACCACTGCACTCCATCACCATCTCTTCCCATACAGTCAAGAAGTGTGCTGTGTTTTAGGTGGGAAATGTATCTGGACCGTTTCTGTGCTTCCCAAGGAGGAGTTTAATGGCATCAAAAGACAAGTCAGGAACATCCATCCCCTTGTTACTTATTGCCAGAATTCTTACTTAACCGTTGGCGACCAAGCAATTTTTGCAATGAATTATTTCCATCTGCCCTGTGAAATTGCTATGGCATTTTTAACTACAGAAAGTATTGGGCTCTTTTTAATTAATTAATTAATTAATTAATTAATTTTCTCATTTTCTAAGTTTGCTTTAATACAGAGATCTAACTGGCCCACAGCTTAAATTGGAAAGCCTTTTATTGGGTTGTTTCCTATGGATCCAAATAGGTGTCTCATTACTCTTGCAGGAATAGAGGTTAAGCAGTTGACTTCACTAATTACCAATGTTCTCCATCAACTAAGCTGGTTTAAGTGGTGGTTTTGCCAGACTTTTAATTACACAGTGTAGATGGGGCTGATTTTCAGATTCTTTAGCCCTTTTCAAATTTAATTATAGAGTTTGGTTTTTGGATTTGGTTGGTTGTTGGGGTTTTTTTTTTGAGAAGTCATTACTGTATCCATATTAACAAAATTGCCTGGATTGCCCTTAAAAATGTTTCTAAGGTGTTAAGCCTTAGTTTTTATTCTTTATGATGATGACAGTAATTGGATTGCACTGCTGGCTTTTTTGGTTAGTTTAGTGGGATTTTTTTTTTTCCCCTATTCATATGATTAGTCGTGATGACCCTAAATAGCCATATTTCCATCTGAATCAGTAGAAACACACTGACTAATGAAGGAGTTCTTAACGTAGCAGAAGCTGAGCTTCCCTTATGTGTCTGACAGCACAGTGTTGAATAACCCATCCCTTTGTGTTTAGCATAACTACACACTGCTGCCCGTGTCTCCTTCCTTTCAGCTTGTGGTGGTGTCACAGAGCATCTACAATACACACAGTTCCTGCCCCCAGAAAGCTTCTCCATCAGATACAAACAATACCAGTCAACTCATTCAGCCATTGGATTTTACACACACACCCCCTTTTTTTTTCCTTATCTAGAATAATCTAAGAACATAATCACTCTTCTTAATTGTTACAAAAATTTCTTCACAAATAATCGAACACCTGACAATTTTTCTTATCAATATTAAAATGCATTTATTTTCTTATCAATATTAAAATGCCTTTTTTAATTAGCCATTAGATTTAAAGGAGAGCGTAGTACGACTTCATCCCACGATCAAAGGAGCACACCATTTAGTGTCAAGTTTCCAACATGAATACTTACGTTACAAAATTTCTTTCCATTAATTTGTTGCTTCTATAATTGTTCTTGTCAGTAAACATGTTCATTACTGGAAAGAGAATCTTAAAAAATAAAAAAAAAAAAGCAAAAAAACCACATGCGACCAGTTACAGTGCATTCGATAAGGCATTAAAATGAGTATTCCTGGGAACCTTTTTTGTATTATTTTCCCAGGAGTACATCTTCTGATGGACAGTTCTACAGAAAGCTCAGGGAGAGAAAAAGCCTAGGTCATTTTCCATGGAAATCCTTGTTCATTTAGCCCAGATACTGCAAGACTGGATACTGTTTGGCAAGACATATTTCAACAACAGCATCTTCCCTGCTTGGGAATATAACTCAAGTTGCTTGGTTTATCTGAGAAACCTTGTCAGGGTTTTTAAGCATGGAAATAAGCAGCTGGTTAAGAGGAGGATCTGAAGCAATTTTGTTTGAAAATGGTTTCAAACAGCAAAGCTCAGCTATCTGTATTCCTTTGGAAACCTGAGATGACTGCTCGTTTGAGGGAGCTTAAATGGACATCTATTCTTGGTGGTAAGCCCTGTATTTTCATATCCATTCCTCTGGTTAAAAAGAAACTTGAGAGAAATTGCAAGGAAGAGCTCTTTCCTCCTTGTTTACAGGGGAAAGTCAGTAGGGCAAAGGGAGCTCAGACATATTATTGGGTGGACTTCATTTTAGGTGCAAGACTATAGTAACCCTTTATGTTCCTGAGAAGGTGAACTCCCTTCTGCTCTTCTTGCAATGGCCCCATGTCCGTGTGGTGGCTTCAGCAACTGTTCTGATGGGAAACGCAATTTTAGCTTTGTTTCGTGCTAAAAGAAAGATGTTAAAATTCAGTAGTTTGGCCTCCAATGAGCAATTAAATAGAACCTTAAAATTGTATTAGGAAGCCCTGATTGCTCCTCAGATTTCCTTTTGGAGTGATAGCTTATTGAAGGACTGCAGGAGTAGGATAAAGGAATCTATTTACAGCAAGTAAAGTGACATCTGAGACATCTGAGGGGCTTCATTCCACTTTGATGTAATAAATTTAAATAGTGTTGTTACAGAATCAGGCCATTTAGCATCTTCTGTCCCCTGTATAATCTCACACACGGGTTATAGTTGCACACAAAGAGCAAGAACTAGTGTTTCTCTTTTTGCCAAACTTTATGTTATCAGCATAACCATCACGGAGAGATGAGACACCATTGTGTCTTCATATATACATATATATATATATATATATATATGTTATTTTTTTTGGTGGTTTGGAAAAGGTGGTACCCTTTCTTCCAGCAGAATTTGGACTGATCAGGCAAAAAGCTTTCCCCAGAAGAAAACCTGCCCTTTGACTTGAAAACAGTGTATTTCACCTGACCCAGCATGTGACAATCTGAGCTGGTCGCCCTTAAGAGTGAGTAAAGAGGCACCTAAATGACCTCAACCACTTCAGCCCACAGAAGTCATCACACTTTAAATACCTCTGTTCCTCTCCATTGATTCATGAGAAACCCCATGGGTTTCTCCACTGTGTGCAAGTCTTCTTCCTGTGTGGTTCAGGTGCAGGGAGGAGAATCCATTGGCGAGGATCTGGCTGATGCACCACATCTGCCAGTTTTACCTGGGCTTCCTTTACATATTTGTTTTTCTGGCTACTAGTGGGTTAAATGGAAAACCACACACTGCTAAAGCTGCAGGTTAGTGCTCTGAGATTTGGAAGGATTTTGCTTCCTTATTGTGTTATTATGTAGAAATAGCATCATTGTTTGCTGGGTGGGAAAAAAAACAACAAAACCAACAAAACCAAACATCTGTTTTACTCTTCACACCGATAACTACCTTCATCAAACCCTGCTAAGGCTACCGAAGCAGGAGACCATCAAAATACAAGAACCACTGTAATGTCTGAGGGGAATTCGTAACTTGAGCGTACCTGGAAAGAACATGAGTCACAGAGTATTTGGCAACTAGAGGGACGTGGGGGAATACATCTTGCAAAAAGCAGTGAGTTGATGTCAAAAGAGAGCAGATGGATCGCATTGTGCTTTGTAGACTGGAAGACGCTCTGTTGTCTCCTGGAGCAAAGCAGTTGCTCTGAAACATGTCTCCTAGCACACTTTCTGCTGATGTATGGTCATCACTGTGCAGGAAGCAGCTGGACTCTTTCTAGAGCTTCCAGCAGCCAAATCTGAGCATCCCGATGGTGTCATCCTTGGAGACAGTGTGTCTGAGGACAGGCGGTGACACAGTTAAGGTGCTTGATGGCCATGTAACTCCAAGTGGACAAGAAAATGTTAGATGACCAGTAGCAATGAGGGGACATAGGTCCTGTGGAGATCCAGAAGACCCATCAATTATGGTGTTTTTTTATTAAGAGAAGTTTTTTTTTTTTCATGATAACGTTTCTGGAGAAGAAGGAACGGACACCATGCTGGGTGGGATCCTGTACAATGCAGATGCCAACTGCTCTGTGTGGAGTAGGAAAGCAGTCCGTGTGTGCTTGTGTGCTGTAGTTGAAACTTGGATGCAGTGGATCGACCCGTTGACTCTTTGCCATTAATCCCAAGGCAGATGGGCTCAGGTCACACACACACACACACACCCCAAGCAAAGTGCTGCTGGGAGTCATCCCTCAGCTGCTTCTCACAAAGGTGTTTAAAAGATGTGCCTGACCTGCCAGAAAAATTTCTCCTAGTCCCCTTGCTTGGGAGTGAAATGTTGTGCCCCCCCAAAACCACGTGGGAAGATTATAACCAGATTTTCGTGTTGCAGCGTGTTCTGTTTATGAACGAAGACCAAACTGTGCGACCAAATCACAACCCCTTGTTAGAGGGGAAAAGGCTGAGGGGATGAAGTGCCGTGCACGGCGCGGATGAGCTGGACCCAGTCTGCTGTGCCTCAGCTAATTGGCACGGGACCCAGGAGCGTGGGTATCCAACCAGTCATTTCGTACATAGAAACTTGTAACTGTGTGAGTATTTCCACTCGCTCTTAATTCGGCTGATGAGAACGCACAGATGTGAGGGTAAAAGGTTGTGTGAGAATCAGGATGTCGCCAGCGCCTCTTAAATAGCCTCCCTGGGCAGCTCAGGCATTATTTTAACAATAATAGTAGCGATATTAATTTACTGAAAATTGAAATGGAGGGTTAAAGCAGAGGAAAGCTGTGCCAAGATCCTCCAGGAAGACACAAAAAATCGAGAGGAGCCCCTTCTCCAAACTGGAAAACCACCTGGAGGGAAGTGGGGAGCTGTGCACCCCTGCCACCCACCCTGTCCTCCCTGTGCCCCTTTGCACAGACCATGGCCAAAGCGGGGATTGTACCAGCCACTTAGGTGGGTAGGGTGCCTGGAGCACCTTACCACCACCAGTATCACCCCGTCAGTCTCTGCTGGAGCCACCACTGTCTGCCTGGCTGGGCTGGCACCCATGGGAGCAGTTTGTCAGGTGCTCCACTGAACCCCCCCCAGAATGCTGCCGGGAGAAGTGCTAAGCTTGCCCTTGGGGCACCTTTCCTGGAGCAGCTGGGCTTGGTCTTCTCACACGCCAGATCCCCTCGGACGCGTTGCATGGGCATTTGAGCAGCTACCCAACCATAAAATAAGCATAAATGTTTTCTCAGGGATAAGATGAGGAATGTGTTTTCAATCCACTCCAAGGTTTCCTTAAAATAAAGACTCCCATGTCCGTGGACAGTAATCATATTAGCACACCAGGAAGTTAAAACAAAATAAGGAGCTAAAAAGGGACTGTGTTGGTCACACACTGCTGGGTTTGTCCCTTTCCAGACACACTTGATTAGACTTCTTTACTGGTTTGTAGACAACCTAAATCTAACAGGGAAGGACTGAAGCACTGACATATGGTTAAGATAGTAAAACACCCAAAACCTTTCCAAGCGTTAGCTGAATGTCATCCAAAATTCCATTAAAATACATACTGAAATAATGTGGAAAAAGAGGAGGATTTTTTTTCTTTTTTCTTTTTTTTCTTTTTTTTTTTTTTTTTTGGTAGCCATTATGTGGTTTTTGGTGTCTTAGTGTCATTGTGAGCCTCAGTTCATATTCCTCAAGTTCACACACCTTGCACAAAACGCTGCCTTGACTCGGTGCTGCAACTGAGATCCATGCAGAGAAGTTTAATCTCATGGACCCTCAAATCTAACACTTCCAAATTAACACCAATTGTGGTTAGTTTCTTCACACACACTCTCTCTAGATACTCATTTCAGGCTGCGTGCAACTGCTGACAGAAAAAAAATGTGTTAGAAAGATTTAACTCTAACCTCACACAAGCGAATGATGTTTCAGAACATCCATACTGTAACAGGGGGCTGGACACTGGCGAGTGAATGGAGACAATCTGGAGAAAAGGTTCTGGTATTCTTATTCCTCAAACATAGTCCTCGGGTGGACTGGGAATTGTGCTGACTGGGCTTCATCAAAAACCTGCCTGGCTTCCCCAAATTCCATCCATTGTTTCCTCTCGATTTAATAATGTCAATGTCTCAATTTAATAATGAGGACTCTTCCCCCGTCATTTTAAAAGAAGTGGATACGAAACAGTCCACTGTGGACCGTGATGTCTTCGGAGAAAAGTAAAAGGTGTCTGGGCAGTGGCTTCTTTGAGGGACCTCCAAGAAATCCTTCTTTAGCAAGCAGGTGGCAGCTCAGAGCACATCATTATTTGATTTCAAGAGTGCTAGGAGGATCTATACTATTTTCCATATATTTCTCCTAAATGGACTGCTTGGACCGGGGCAGGAACAGCTGTGAGAGCAGCATTCAATGGTTGTGTTGGGGCTCAAGTGTTGGACTTCTTCGCAATCAAGGTGGGCTACGAATATACGTTGCTGTCAGTTGTGGGTCCACACCTGAAAGGCAAGGAGATGTTGCTGCATCTGCATCTGATTTGTGCGTGCCCCGAAAAGGAAATCGTGTTGCAGAAGGGTTTTGCACTCAGGCTGTGTTTTTATTTCAAGCTGGTGAGGTTTTGCTGGAGGTCCACCATCCAACCCTGAATGTTCTGTGGTTTTAGTATTTTGACGTGACTAGTTAAGGCAACACTGCAAAATTGCTTTGCGTTATTTTATTCAGTCTAAAATGGTACTTTTATTCAGGAAACCATATCTCTTCATATTGAACAATTATTGGAAATCTACCAGAGTTTTCTCTGAACAGAATATTTGTTAAATATTCTTTTGAGTTGAGAAATTTGTCAGGCAACTTCCAGATAGTTTCTTCCAACTCTAACCATTCTATGATTCACCTGCAAACCAGGGAGAAAATGAAATAACTTTCATATCTTTTGTTCGCTTTTTTAAACAGATTTTCTTTCCTTGTTCAATTTGGAGATTTTTAAATTTTTTGTCTGAGAACACAACTTCAACCCTTCTTTAAAGGCTAAGAAAATAACAGTCTAAATATGAAAATGAAACGGAATTATTCATTTATATTCACACAAGATAGATTAGTCAATCTGAAATGAACTTTTTTCCTGATTTTTCTGGTCTGGCAGCCAAATTAAAAAGAAAAATAAAATCCATTCTTTGCAAAGCTCAAATGTGTTTCAAGAATAGTCCAAAGGGATACGTTCACCAGAAACAGATTCTCTTTCATTTCTCAAGTCATCCAATAGAGAGAGGAAAAAAAGGGACCAGAAGCTCCTCCAAGTTTCCTTCTGCTGCTTCTCTTAAAACAGGGAAAACACATTTCTGACCACATTACATGTTTTAGTTGGACACCACTAAATACAAGGCTTCTGCTGAAATGCAGAACGCCACCCGACAGAAGTTCAAAGTCGGGCAACCAGCCATAATTATTTGTAAAATAAAATGAATCCGAAAGCTGTCCTAAGAGTGAACGCAATGGTAAATTGGAGCATCCTCTTGGTTACAAACACCTTCCTGTGGCAGTCCCTGCCTCATTTATCCTAACTTTTACCTTCTCTTCCTGACAGAGCCAGAATTTGGGTGCAGGAGGACTTTGGCTTGGGATGCTGGGTTGTCCTGCCTTTCCTTTCTTCATCTTCCCTGCTGTGTTCTGGTTTGGGCAGTACTTGAAGGCAGCATCACGGTTTTCATGGAGGGCACTGGGCTAAATGTGATCTGTGAAGGAAGAATAAAGGATATGCCATTGGATAGGGTCAGGGATTTGTTGTAGTTCCTTTATGTCCCCTTCACTGGGAGGGTCTTGGTCCTTCTGACCTCTGATGGCCTTTTCCAGTATGGCATGCCATGTCTGCAAACCTGCCCTCTTTCCTCCACACACCAAGTTAAAAATAAATCTTGGGGGGGAAAATGTGTCCTTTTATGCAGGGTCCTGTGTTTTATTTCTTTAGTTTCTGCTTTCTGGGATTTTGTTCTAGTTCATTTGGATGTATGAATTCAGCCTTTTATGTATTCCTTATTATTTTTGACTCGTGGGTCAAAATTCAAAACTCATGGGGCCATTTCTGCCAAGTCTATGGTAGATTCTGTGTGCTGTGAAATACATAATTGCATTCACACTCTCTGGTTAAAGCATCTGGCTGTTAGTTAGCTTGCCAGATTCCCATATCTACCAACATTTTAACTAGCAGAGCACCTAGGAATGTAGCAAGGAGCACAGGAGCAGAGAATTTCTGTCTTCCCACCCCAGATCTTCATCATCTACAAGATCTGTGGAGAATGTCTATGTAGCTGGGTAGAAAAAAAAAGTCATTTTAAAAGAAGAAGCAGCAAATATTTGTACTGTTTTCCATATCCAGGAGCTGGTGATCCCTGAACCTTTCCCCCCAGGTTTGGTTTTGACAACAGAAAGCTCTTTGGGCTACCCAAAACTCCCTGAGTTGTGAGCTTCAGGCAAACCATCTTCTATGGTTGAGAAGATCTAAGAGAGTGATGCTGCATCACGTGCAGCTGCCCTGGGTGTCTCCATGCCAGCCAGCATGACTAAAACTGGCCACAGCTCCTGCCCAGGTGATGAGTTGTGTGAATTGCTCCACCCCAAACCCTTTCACAACTGGTCCTACAAAAGCTTCACTAGGTTTGGACTCACCCGCAGTTCAAACAGTGGGTTTTCACTGTAACCAGAGAGGCTTTCAACCTTTTTTTTTTTGGCTGAAATGACTTGCCAAATTCAAGGCTTAGAGCCTTTTTTTTTTTTTTCCTCCTTCTTTTCTTACCTTGTTTGGCTGGTGGGAAGAGGAATGCCTGGCTGGAGTCAGGGCCGGTGGTGTTACGGACTCTTTCTTCCATGTGAAGCTATGAAGTCCCACTTCCCCCGCACACCAGGAATCAAAGAGCTGGAAAGACTCTTCTTGCTCAGAGAGCCAAGTGCCATTACCAACTAGCTTTTGGCCCCCAAAACTTCCTTTTGGAGTTTCTCAGTTCCTGTGCTTATTCTGGCCACGTTCTATGCTTCGCACCACTGCTCCCAGGCTGCGGGCATACTCCAGGTGCTCTTCCCACCACCATCGTATCCACCAAACACCATCACCTCCGTAATGGGAAGGGGTTTATGGTCCTGCCAAAGGAGGTCACCTCAAATTAACCCTTCATCAGCATTGAGAAAAACCCTGTCCACCATGAGATTTACCCATTGGCAACACATGGTCAACAAGAAAAAAGTAGCTATGTGGCACTGCTTGTGGTCTGTAGGCTTTGGAGACCATCAGGACCTGGTGTGTCTCACCTTCTGGTGCCAGCTGCAGGGTGGAGCAGCTTGTGGCATTGAGCATTGGCAGCAAGGATAGGAAATTGGTATTTAAGGATTGAACGTGGCAGATAAATGGGGACACTGGGCATGATTTTCTCTAAGTGACTTGTACTCTGAAGCGGTCACAGTGCCAGCCTTCAAATAAGACCCGTTCTGTTGTAATTGGTAAAGCAAGTGCATCTCAGGGGTGCCACACTGCACATTTTTAAGAATAGCAGCATTTGTATGGCTTGGGGCTTCCTCTCTGAAGAAAATATATCCAACATAATTCCATGTATGTATGGCTGCTTTAATAAATAAGTATGCTGTAAAAATAGAATATTTTCCTGGACCTAAGGGTATGGATTTGTCTGCAAACATTGCTGCAAAGTGAAATTTCAGGATTTTTTTTCTGCAGAGGAAAAAAAAAATAAATTTCTTTTTATAAGGAATTGATTTAAAAAAAATAAAAAATAATCACTGGAGTTGTCTGCAGTACAAAACTTTGCAACTGTTGTTATTCACATCATCAACAAGCAGACTGAAAGAAGTGGTGTGCAGGGGTGTGGGAAAAAGAGCTTTGTGGTTTTGGGTTTCAGCTCTGCCTGTGAATCACTTTGCTGTCTTGGGCAAATGGCTTAACCTCTCAGGGACTCGATCTGTTCAGTTCTGCAGTGGGTTGAACAGTATTTAGTGGACTCTGTTTAAGGGGGTGTTTGAAATATCCATGAGAGAGATGAGAAGATGTAGAGTCCCTGAAGAAAGATGGCATGTAAGTGCAATACAGTATTATCACGCTTGCTGGAGTATCATGGCTTTTATACTTCCAAAAATCCAGATGTCTTACATGAAAAGGGTGTTATTGCTACATACGTATGGATTTTTCTTCCTTAGAGGCAAACAAAGCAACATCTTCCAGACAGAGCCCAAGATCCTGACATCCTCATCAAGCAGACTTCTACCCAAGCCAAGTACAGTTTTGCCTGAGCTACAATTTGGCTCTTTGTGAATTATCCAACACAATCCATTGACTCTTTAACCCATAAATTGTCAAACTCAATTATTTCCAGCTAAGCAGATGGCTGAAAACAAATAACCTGTAAGATAAGGTACTCTGGCTCTAGTTTTAAGTAAAAATCAACTTTGCTAAACATGAACGTTATAGTTACATAAATAACAAGAGAAGAAATCACCACTGGAGCCAAAAATCGTTTTTCTGCAAAAACATAGAGGATCAATTTCTCCAGTTTAGTATTACCAAACTTGGCAGTAATTCACATTCGAAGTATAATGATGTCATCTGGTTGGCCTTTTCCCATCGCAAACAGTAAATCTTAAAATCTGGAGAGATCTTTTATTTGGTTATTCATATTGTACTGCATCAAGGGGTTACAACACATGTGCCTGGGCTTATTAAAATCATCTGGAAGAGAAGAGCCTATTATTTAAAGGCGCAGTACTTCGCCCTGTGCTGTTTATCCTGGAGACTGCTTTTTTCTGATGTCGGCTGCACTCGCCACCACTTGTGTCAAGTTGAGAGGGCCCTTTGTTTGGAGTGGCTTTTTGAGTGTCTGGAAATAGACACTCTAACCTATGTACCAGCATCCGTCGTCCAAGGGACTGGGGGTGCACAATGCCTTTCTTCTTCAGGGAGGACTTACGACCATCACAGCCGATCTCCTCGTTGGCTTTCGAGTGGAAAGTTACTACTCTCTGGTGATGGAGTCTACATGGAACCTCCCATTTGGGGGAACAGTCCCGTTGTTGTGCTCTAGCCAGCCAAATCTCCTGCTCCCAGGGACAGTTTCATCGCATTTGCTCTGGTGCAATGAACAAACAGCAGGCGGGACTTCTTCAAGTCCCGTGGTACCTTCAGCTGGGCTGCTCCTTTCCTTGCTTTCCCAAATTTCCGAAGGCTTCTTTCTCCTGCTTGTTTTTATTTACATTTCTGAGGTCTATGTTGTTTGGGGTTTGGTTTGGGCTGCTGGCTGTTTTTCTTGGAAAAAGCCATGGTGGAGCGGGCGCAGGATGTCCTCGCGATGCTGTTTCGTGGAAATTTCCCTTGCTGAAGATCGCTCCCTGTTTCTCCAAGGCTTTGAGCCAGCCTAGCAATACCAAGCAACCTGAGGTGGTTTTTTTCGGTCGGTGGATTCCTCATCATAGATCCACCCAAGATCTAATTATGCCTCTGCATAGCTTTTTCCATATTTACTTAATATCTCTGCGTGAGAGTTTGCACTGGCGCATTCTGCCCTGGCTCCCCCTTCAACCTCCCTGTGTTGGCTTCTTCCTCCAGCCTGTGTGGTTAGAGATTTCACTGCTTTATTAAATCTCCTCATGGTATGGGGGAAAGGCCCATTTTGTAACTTAGCCAGGTAGGAAAGTTTTGCGCTGGAGTACCCTAGTGAAACTTTGCTGAACTCTTCTCCGGTAAAAGCACGATTGAATTGCTTCCAGCCAATCCTGAACACTCAACAGCAACTTCTAAGATAGCAAAGCAGTGATCGCCAGGTACATAAAACTCATCCCATAGCTGGAACTAGATGTTAAGAAAAAAAAGAGAAAGCCATCACATTTTTTTCTCATATTTGGCCAAGGGAAGGGTGTCCAACACCTGGAAATTTAAGATAAACCCATTTGAGAACACTTTTTTTTTTCCCCTCTAAGCATTTGGCAAGATGTGGCAGTAGGAAAAACTCAACTTCAGCTTGGAAATTAGCAGATGATTCTCCCGCCTTGAATGCCACCATGAAAACCATGTTTATGGGAGGAGGATGGGTCCCTTCAGTTCCACATGAACAGCTTGGGGCATCAGGTATGAGATTGTAAGATCTGACACCAGAAGTCTTATTCTGGTAATTTCCTCACTTTTGTCATACCAACCTGATTTTTGGTGCAGCTGTCACTGTCTGCAACAACGCTCATTGAGTGGTTCTCTGAATTCATTTCCACCCACAGAAAAGATTCTTCCATCATCTACACTCACGTATATACTTTTTATCCTTTTGTCTATGTAAATAGTGGAAAGATAAGAGGCAGATCTCTCTGCTATCTCAAAAAAATCGAGATTGTTGATGCTCTTAAATTTTGAGGGCTGACTGTCTATTTAGCACAGTGCTGTCACACTTTTCTACACTTCATGTGCCGTGTTGAACATTGTCCTTGTGCCTCACTTTCCTGGCCAAGAAAGGGGGTAATGGTTTTATTTTGGAAGAGGGGAGATTTAGATTAGATATTAGGAAGAAATTCTTTGCTGTGAGGGTGGTGAGACACTGGAACAGGTTGCCCAGAGAAGCTGTGGATGCCCCATCCCTGGAAGGGTTCAAGGCCAGGCTGGATGGGGCTTGGAGCAACCTGGTCTGGTGGGAGGTGTCCCTGCCCATGGCAGGGGGGGTTGGAACTTGACCTTTGAGGTCCCTTCCAACTCTAACCATTCTATGATTCTATGAATGTTAATTATTTTTCTGCATAACGACAGTCACCACAGACCTGCTATAGATAATATTAAATTCCCTCCCAAGAGATCTAATAGCCTCCTCATGTGTCTTGGGACACCATGTTGCCGTCAGTAGACTGAGCCCCGCTTGCGTGATCGTGCAGGATAATATAACACAAGTGGCGATGATGAAGGGCGTTGTCAGGCTTTCAGCTACGCTGGCTTTGTAGCAACAGCTGCTGCAAACCTCCTCCTGCCTCCGTTTCTTCACGTGGCTCCACTTCTTTGGTCTCACGCGGCTGCGGCTGGGCCACAGTGCAACAAATTAATGTTTGCAAATGCGACGCGATTGCCAGAGAAACTAGTCACAGATTTCCAGCCAGGCTTATAACTTAAATCACCTTTTTTCTTTTTTCTTTTTTTTTTTTAATTTTTTATTTTAATAACAAGAAAGGCCTGCTTTCCATGGAGGAAAAAACTGAAATCACTAGAAGTTTTCATCTGACAATGAAAAATTTAGTAGCCCCAGTTGAAAGTTTTATTTTATTTTATTTTATTTTATTTTATTTTATTTTATTTTATTTTATTTTATTTTATTTTATTTTATTTTATTTTATTTTATTTTATTTTATTTTATTTTGTTTTGTTTTATATTTTATTTTATTTTTTTGTTGCCCAGGGAGGTGGTTGAGGCCCCTTCCCTGGAGATATTCAAGGTGAGACTCGATGAGGCTCTGAGCAACCTGGTCTAGTTGGGGGTGTCCCTGTGACTGTGGGGAGGTTGGACTAGATGACCTTTGGAGCTCTCTTCTGGCCTGGATGATTCTATGAAACATAACAGTCTTAGAAAAGACAAATCTCCTTGGCTGGTCATGGTTGATTGCTGCTTTGTTTTTTACAGTACCTGGTCACTGCTGCGTTGACTTTTTCTTAGCTTAGAAAAAGTGCTGTGATTAATATCGTTGCAGAAGCCCGAGAGTGAATATTTCAGAGTTATTGTACCTGCTTAGTCAAACAGAATGTGCTTCCAATTAACATTGGTCTGCATCGTTTCAAAATAAATGTGTAACTCATTATCAGCTGGTATCGCAGGTTTTGAACCAAAATACATCCCAAAGGAAATGTATAACAAATATTTCATATTGGTTGCATAAATCACAATAAAATGTGCTTTTTTTTTTTTTTTTTGTCTCTCCTTCTTGGGATGCTGTACCCCTTAAAACACTAACAGCCCGTGTACCTATTGCTGCCTAAACACAGGGCTTCGGTCACCTTTGCTCTTTTGCCTGGGATCCTGGAGAAAGCAATGGGCGAGTTCTACCTTCACAGTGAATTAGGGTCAGATGGTATCAGCTGAAAAAAATCCTGAAAAAGGAGAGGTAAAAAAAAAAAGAAATCATTGTCATAGGGGAGAGTGCAAGAAGGGTTGCTCCTCTGAGGCACGGTTCTTCCCTGTGCTCCCTTCTGTGCCCAGGAGATTTGTGGAGCACTCTCCTTTCAACCAGACCGAGCAGGTCCTCAGCACAGCAGACCTTTTCTCTCTTCTGGTTCGTGTTTCAGGCTACAGGAGATGAGGAACATCCTTATATTTGATCTTCTCCCCTCAAACCACAAACAACGACAATTGATTATTAACCCTCGGCGGAACTTCTGACCTGCCCATAGCTCAGCTGAGATTTGTCCAGGGATTTCTGGGATGTGAGTTTCTGTAATTTACACAGAATCAGTGTCTTTTAAATTAAAGGATATATTCCACCACCAAGCTCTTGATATCCCATTCACACAGGGCAGATGTTCCTGTTGGTGCCCCCACATCCTATGACCTTCCTGAAGAGGCTGATTTTGTCTCTCCCGTGTATGGAAAGCTTTCTGCTCTTTGCTAACACGTTGTTTATGAACTTGACCCACCAGCCTGCTCCTCTTGGCTTGCTCCCCTTCCTTGCTCAGCAGTTTTGCTTCAGCCAAGTCCTTCCAAAAAAGGTACTTCTCCCATGCACAAACAGAAGAGCAAGTTGGCAATATAAAATAAACCAGGCTGGCCTACGTAGAAGGCACCATGCAATAAAATTGGTTGCTGCTTAGGCTCTACATGGTCTCGTTCTGCAGCAGCTTCCCCTCTCTGTTTCACCCATCACCTGGTGTGTCTTTCCCACCCCTGCACGGGAGGGACCCCTGGGCAGGGCTCGTGGTTGACGACTCTGCAAGGTGTCTGGGCACCACGGATGGTTCATGCTTTGTTTGATTTCTCTGCGTGACAGCCCATGAGACACCAGTCAGCCCTGCTTCTAAGGTGTCATATCGCTTGGCTGAGCCATCCTCAGGAGAAAACATGTTTAGATGTGGCTGCTCCTCACAAAACACCACCAGCCCTGGGGCAGACGTGAAGTGTGGCTGTGGTGTGTGCACCTCTGTTTTGGCCACGGTCACTCAGTCCTACTCTCCTTTCTCTGATCATCTCCAATTTTTTTCTCTGTTTTGCTTAGGAGTCTTACAGCTACTCAAATTTTAATTCTTCTTCTTTCCTTGGAGAAGAAAAAAATCCGTGCTGTTATTTTTAAATGCATAAATATTCAGCATCGCCAAATAAATGTGAGTAAATTTGTGGCCAAGTGCAAATGAGGCATTCAGTGGGGATAGCTCTCAGCTGCTGAAAAAAAAAGGAAACACATTGAGGACGTGCAGAAGGTGCCATTCCCCATCTGCAATGGGGACTCTGGGAGGCTGCAGGCTGGAAGGCGCTGGATCTTCTATGGGATGAGAGTGGCAGAGGATGCAAGGGTTATAAAAACTAATATGAAAGGAAGGAGAGGCTTTCAAAAAAAGGAGCACCGTGTTTACGTCTTTTATGAGGCTGCACAGGAACTGGTTGGAGGGATGCTGCACAGACACGTTGTCCAAATCAGAGGGTGTTAAATGCTTGGATGCTGTTCAAGTATGCATATTCACCATGTCGCCTGCTGGCTTCTAGCAGCAGCCCAAATCCCAAGGGATTGCTATTATTAATTTATCCTTGATTCTTAGATAGGCACAGGCTATTTTGATAAAGGGAGGAGAGCTATTGTGACTTTCCTTCCTTTATTGCTCCACCCAAGATAAAGCAGACAGGATATTTTACAGCATTGTACGCACAGCCAATATATCGTCTAGCGAAAGGTGCTGGACCTCAGGGACCAGGCTCCCTTCTGTGCTAGGCTGTCTAGTTCATATATAAAAATGGACAAGTGAGATTTTTCTGGATTTCCTCCTCACTCCTAAATTGCTCAGCCCAAACTTTTTTGTTTCGGATCATGTTGTCGAAGTGCCTGATGAAGGCATATGCTTGGCCTCTACTTATCTGCTTATCTACATAACTCAAATGATAAAGCATTTATTTGGATGAACGTGATGCCAACTATTTTCTTTTTTTTTTTGTGTGTGTTTTCTCTCGCCCAGTTAGCGCTGCCTCGAATCCTGCTATTTTGCAGCAAAAATGCTTCTGCCCAAGGCATTGATTCTCGGGCCCTAGCAAAGAAACCCGCCACAACAGCCTTCGGGCCGCATTCAGTCAAAATAGAGCCTTACCCCTACAAAGGCCATGTTCCAGAAACTCTGTGTAAATGTTGTTGTGGGATCGTTATGACCCACACCTTCGGTAATGCAGGGTTTTCGGTCACTCTTCCTTCTGTCTTATCACTGTTGTGTCTCTGCGCAGACCTTTGAGCTGCCTTTGCAAAACACCCTGTGGATTGTGCAGGGCTTTTGCTGCCCACCACATCTTTCAGTCCCTTGGGTGGAAGGGCTGCAGCCACGTAAGAAGGAGAATGGGATTTCCACCAAGGAGGACTGCCGTTGGGAAAAGTCAGAATGTACTCAAGAAATCAGCTTTATTGTACTTTTTCCTTCTGCAAGACCAATTATTCTGTCCTCATGGGTAGGGACTTTACCAATGAGGCAAGGAGAAAGCTCTCTGAAGACCTGAATTGCCCTTAAACTGCCCTAGTGGTAAGAAAGGACTTGACTGACAACCTTATTTCTGACACTGGACACACAACATCTCTCTTGCAGAGATGGGACGTGGGTTGGTGACTGGGCCAGGTCCAGCCACCCATAGAACTCCACAGTGGCCTGGTATGTTCCTGCACCCTGATACCATAAGCCCATATTTATCCCTTTTGGTGACTTTTCAGTCATAGAATCATAGAATGGTTAGAGTTGGAAAGGACCTTGAAGATCATCGTGTTCCAACCCCCCTGCCATGGGCAGGGACACCTCCCACCACACCAGGTTGCTCAAAGCCCTATCCAGCCTGGCCTTAAATACTTCCAGGGATGGGGCATCCACAACCTCCCTGGGCAGCCTGTTCCAGTGCCTCACCACCCTCACAGGAAAGAATTTTTTCCTAATATCCAATCTAAATCTCCCCTCTTTCAGTTTAAAACCATTACCCCTTGTCCTATCACTACCCACACAGTCACAGCCACATCAAAACGTTGAGCCTCTTCTGGGAAAAAAACCCAATGCAGGGGACGTGCATGATGAAAGGGCTCCTGGGACAGTCGTTACGCCCACTCGGACCCGAGCCCAGAGACACACCATGGAAGTGGCGTGTTTCATGTCTTTTCCCGTAAGAGCCTGGTATCAGAGGAATACAGGACTGGCACCATGTTTACCCAGGCACTTCAAATAAACCCGCTTCCTCCACCAATACAAACCGCTCAGCCAAAATGCATCTATGCCTCATAAAAGGGGGCACCTGCTCTATTATCCTTTACATGAAAAATAGCCTTTAAAAATATATGAGTAAGCCACGTTGTTTTAATGAGGCATGGAAATTAGCTGTCACTGCCAAAACACAACTTCTTCTCTCAGCCTCCTGTTCTGATTATAAGAATGGTAATTTGCCAGCTCCTGACTTCCTGTTATTAACCCAGTTGTTCAATTTTCAGAAAGATTTGGGATAGTAGTCTAAAACCCAGGGGCTGACATTCACCCAGCACAAACTATCACCTCCACCTTCTTCTCCTCCTCTGCTGGGGAAGGGTGCAAAGCCATAATACAAGGGACACCTTCGTGTCCCTGAGCACTGGGGGAAGCCTTCTGCAAGAGGCAAGAAGTTGATGTCCATGTGTGATGGGGAGCCGAAGAGACATGAGGCCCCTGGCACCAATGGCAACCAGAAGAATGAATCAGCCCTTGCATTTCCTAGAAGACTTACTGCCACTGCCCAGGCCTTGTTTTTTTCCTTAGGAAAAAAGCAGTCTTCCTCTTAAAGAAGCAGTCTTTTAGTGGGAAAAGCCCTGTTTTCTTTGGAAAAACAACCTACCTGGCATAACAAGATTACTGCATGTTATGAAATCTATTGAAAGAGAGAATATCTACAGGAAAAAAAGAACATTGCATGCCTAGCTTCTGCCAGGAGAATGAGCAAAGTCACCCTTGCAAGGAGAAATGCAGGTTTTTTCTCCTGGTAACACCATTTGTTCTTGATCACAAGAATGATACTAAGCCCCTGAAGTTCAGGGCTATGGTCTGGTGGTTGCTGTGCTCTCTATATGAATGGCAGAGCTACCTACATCCCTGGTGGTCACATCAGTGGCTTCTGGAGTGTTCTGAAACACAGAGCATGTTGCATATCTCTTGGGGGCTCACCAAACTTTAAGGGGACTCCCCTGCAGCCACGAGCACTGATGAGGGTACTTTAATCAAAGGCACATTGGTCTACAGATCAACATTTAAGAATTTTCTCTTGTTCAACTCATAGACTTCCCTGTCCTTGGACAGCTTGACATTTAAGCAGGTTCCACCTTTGCCTGTTTTGGGGTGGGTTTTTTTTAAAACCCTGTCGCCATTCTGTCTAAATATTACAGGAGAGGTTTTTCAAAGACACAAATAGCAGTTCAGCTTCTACCTCCCACCAGCTTTCCAAGGGAGATGACCATGAAATTGCCCTTTGTACAGTGGAAAGCGTTCCTGCCTATACTGTGCTATTAGGTTACGCATATGGGCTTCTTCTGTTGACCTCAAACCCCTATGGATCTCGTGTTCCCAGCTGCTGGCAGGGCTGGCACTCGGATAAGAGATAATATCACTGACGCTTTTGCACCCTGCACATTTCACTCTTTCATTTGGGTGACACACACAATTTTTCCAGCGTCGAATGTCTGGATTTCTGTGGCGAGATATATAGATATATATATATATACACACACACACATAGATATATGCATCCGTGCAACATTCTTCCGATAACATTACATTGGAAATTTGTGGCAGGCAGGATCTATATTTTAAACTTTGTCTATGGTGACCGATGGCAAAGTTAAGGTTTTCTAATGTGTTTCATTCCGTTATCCAGATAAGAAATCTCACTGATTCCTCCTTTAGTTCCTCTTGTATGTAGTTTCCTGTATTATTTAGTTTCCTATATGCTATCTCTTCATTCCAGGGAAATATGGATTAGGTGAAATGTTTTGTACAAATGAAAACTTCTGAATATTTTCCTCCAATGAGGAAATTCCCTGTTTCAGCAAGCAGGGCTTACTTGGATTCAGGCAGAGGACTTTTGGTGTACACAGTGCCTTTCATAGCTATAGACCATTGTTGTTTACAAAGGTGTATTTTCCCACTTCTCTGCTGGATTAATCCTTGCTCCTGACACAGTGTTGATTCTGAGAAACGACCAGCACAGCATCTCACTTCTGGGATGTGACACTAAAGTATGAAGGCAAGGGAAAGGGCCAGAACTTGAAGGCATGGAGGCTCCACACCCTCCTTGTCCTCTGGTTTCCTTACAGGCTGTACCCTAGGAGCTGGGCTGCGCTTTCCAGCTGTGATTTAAGTCCATTGATCACCTCCTTCACAAAAGCCGTGAGTCAGCTATAACCGATGTGGCACAGCTGTTTGTTTACGGTTCCGAACAGCTGTTTGAACAGTCTCTCCAACCTCCCATAAAAGCCTGCAGGCAACTGTGAAGTTTACTAACCCCTTGTTAAAGCGATCTCCTTGAAGTCTTTCTATTTTTTTTTGTTGCTCACCAGAAGATAAACTGCACCAACATGGTGTGCTCCCGCTCTGAAGTCCGGAGAGCTATTTCCACCAGCAAACAGAGATTATGGCCATAAACTTTTGCACTGGAAATCATTGTTCCTCTGGTTTAGATCAGTGACATTAAAACAAAGACAGATGGAATATTTCACTCTTATCTGAGGCTGTGCCTAATTGCCTTTCTGATGCCTCACATCTTTCTCTCCTCTCTTCCTGCTCTCCTGCTCTTGGCCCTGGGTTCTGTGCCCCAATGGACTGGCTGTCTCAGGGTGATGGCACGTGGCAAGAGGTCCTGTAGCACTTGTCCTTGTGTCCACAGCCCTGGTTGGCCCTGGGCATGGCAGCATGGCTACACTTCAGGACTAGCACTCCAAGCACGGCCTGCAGGAGGGGCAACAGCAGCAAATCGATGCAGGGGCCATCTTCCCACTGCCACCGTGTTTGCAAACTTTTCTGGTCCTTGCCCTCCACGGGCTTTCTGCCCACTGACGGGTGGTTGTGCATCCAACAGGACAGGGAGGCAGCATGACAGAGAGGTCTGGGATCAGTAAGCACTGGGGCAGGACAGAGGACAACGAGTGAGGAAGGGAATGGGCTGAACGTGCCCAGCAGCTTCTGTGGTGGTCAGTACATGGGACGTTAGTTGTGGGCAGGATGATCAAGTTGGGCACGTTGCTCATAGTGGCTGCCCAGTGCTTTTTTGCTCCGCCACACATGGCTTCCCTAAAGCTACATCATGCACTATACAGCTTACGTTCTATTTTTTGCACCAGTTCCCCAGGTTTTCACCTCTCAGTCCTTTCTCCCTCCAGCCCCACCCTTCCAGGAATTCACATTACACACATTTCTGCAAAGGGAATTGATGGTTTCTCTCTAAAGTTATGGGACAGGAATGTCCTTTCTATTAATGCTTATCATTGTGCGCTGCTTCAATAAAGATTCCTTGTAAACCAAAAAGAATGTCCCAAGCAGTGCTGAGGGGTTGAATTGACTAATAAGTTCAGCGTCTGGGGCCAGAGCCCTGAACATGAACAGTTTTAAACACAAAGAGAACACTAAGTATCAGCTTAAGTATTTGCTTGTCTCTGGGCAGCGTATTTTCTGTTCGACCCATTGTAGAGCATTGGGCTTGTGATGTCCTCATGTTTTCTTTGTAAATAAATCCTTATAACGACATTCCCTTGCCTGACTCAAGCACAGCGGATGAAGCATAGACGACACTAATGATGGTGAGGCTTGTAGCCCATGTTTGAAGCTTGTCTACCCCAGGGACATTGCATGAGGCTGTTTTTGTGCCCCCTCTTTTACCAAGGAAACAGGGCACACACAGGAGACAAACCATACTTAGGTCAGTTCCCAGCAAGAAGCCAGGACACAACCAACCTGTGGACCCAGAGACCAGGAGGGTGACATGCACGTAGCCAGGGCCCTTCTCTTCCATCATGATCATTTTGCAGACAACCATCGCTTTTCCAAAGATGTCATCGGGACAGCAAGCAGCCTCACAACCCTGTATGGCATCAACAGCATTGGGTGTGCTGCTGGAAAAGGCCAGGGTTGGGACCTCAGTGAGAAGCAGGCATGGGATCTATGTGACCAAAAGGGGTAAGCTTTTGTCACCTGAGCTACCATAGCATCTTCTTCAGCTGGTATCAGCAATAGCTTTCCATCCTTCACATGCAAGAGGCACACGAGACAGATACAAAGCAGATTATGAGCCCGGTGCAGATGTACAAGAGTGTCTGGACTGACTGGTGGAAGGTTTTTCTCAGTTGCAGTCTTTCATGCTTTGGACCCTGTTAATGATATTTGATAATATATAGCATAGGAAAGATGAAGCTTCTACATCCCAGACAACAGACTCCAAAAATGCATTTCTAAAATAATTCAGTGAGAGATCATCTGTTACACTTGTGCATGACGAGAGGGAAATTGTCCAAAATTTGTATTCTAATGGGGAAAAAATAATCCTTGGAAGCAGAGAGAGGGAATCTGCTGGCTAAAAGACCCCAGAAAGCTTTGAGTGTTTCACAGGCTGTAACTGATACTGAGACTTTTGGGCAAATAGACAAAGGAATTCCTGAAGGCAGACCTCTCTCAAGCCCTAAAATGCACATATTATTTTTTTTTTTTATTTTGTGAAAAGACATCTTTAATGTTTTGGTGGAGGAGGTTCTTGGCCTGTCAGGGCTTTGGGAGGTTATTTAACTTCTTCCGTTGACAGGCCTGGACTTCCTGGTCTTCTGTCATGATTTCTAACAAATTTCAGTCTCAGCTCTGAAATGTCTGGTTCCCATTCCAAAGATGTAATTTGGCTTGTCCTGTAAGAGGTCTGACTACATCCCTGTTTTTTGCACCCAGAAGTCACAGGTAATTCAGCTTCTATTCAGAGCAAATCTGGGACTCAATATACATTTTGGAGCCAAACTCTACCAAAACAGAGTGCCCTCGAGCCCTCACAAGACCAGGCCCCTTGTAACTTTGCTTCTTATAAAGCACAGAAGATTAAATAATCTGCCCCTTAAAAAACAAGAGCTAAATGACAGAAAGCTCTTACTGCTTTAGAACATCCTAAAACTATCTAAATCTAAGTGTACTCTTCATTTTAGAGGTTGAAACCACTGAGATGACCAGGGGTAAGGAATGTCAAGGGTTGCCCATCATAAGAATGGCTGGTAAGGTCCAGGGTTGGTTTGCAAGCTCCTCTTCTTAACTGGGTTCGTTGTGTGCAAGGTCTGAGAGCTACTATAATACAGGTATAAATGGAACTCAAGGCTGTGGGAGTTAAGAGTAATAGAGGAAATTGATAGCTCACAAAAAACCTCATCTCCTATCCCTTCCTCCATTTACTCTGCTAACAGGAGCGAAGACAACTATTTTCATGTTTTTTTTTCCCCAGAAAGCTTCTCCCATGGCAATTTTCTCCTCTGAAACCTTTTCATTAAAACTGTGTCTCGCTAGTGAAATGGTATGATGAACTCCCGTCTCTAAATCGCTTTAGCTGCTGGAGTCACTCTCGGCTTTCAAACAACCTCATCCCACTGGATGAAGCTCTGAGCACAGCAAACCCCGTTTCCCTGGGTAGCCAGGGTTCATTCGTGTCAGTGGATCTCATTCAGAGAACAAGCCTTATTAGACCAGAACTGTGTGCTCCTTAACAAAAAAGGATAGGAAGAAAGGACAGGGCTAGATTCCTGAACTTATACAGCAGAGCTGGGCTGAGAGATAAACAAACTATTAAATCACGGTGCTGCGCTGTTGCCAGAATGATATATCTCTCCTTTGAAAATAGTGCCTGCAAGGAAATGACAAATAATTTTCCATATGCAGACCTTACAGACACGCTGAAGTGAGTAACTTGGAGGACTTTTCAGTATTTTCAGTATTCCTGTCCTTCCGGAAAGCCGTGGCCAAATCCCCACTGAGCACCACGAGAGCCTCCTGGAAACCGTCCTGACAACTCGGAGAGAGCGCAGTCTAGTAAATGATGAGTAAAGACCCCAAAACGATGTGCAGGATTCCAGCGGTACGTGGGCTCACGTCTGGACCGCAGCCATGTGGAGGTCACAGAGGGAAATAAATCAGAGGCCAGTGAGCCCCGCCGGTGAATTTGGCTGTGATTTCTGCCCCGTGCTCCTTGTAGGGACTCCAGGAGCTGGGACTCCATTCGTCAGCGCGACAGTGGAAATGCAAAACCCAGAGCGTTACAATGGAGACCATTGAAAGAAGGCTCTCGGGAGAAAGTCTGCTCAGCAAAGGGAGTCATCAGCTCTTCGCAGCTGCGAATATGTTGTCTAGGACAAGAAAACAGAGGGAAAAATCAATAAATACAATCAAATCCTGCGTTAAGGTCTCAGACCAAATGAAGTCACTTCCAGAAAAACATTGTCGAGCCCCTTGCTCGTGTAACACACGGGTCTCTGTCTGTGTGCTGCAATTACAGACTGCAGCGGACCCATCAGGAGTTAGTGCCATGCACGGTGTGGGGCAGGTTAGGGTGCAACGGGGTAGCAGAGGCCCTGCGAGGCTGATGCTGCCCATTACATATGCTGAGGGCAGGGTTCTGCTACCTTTCCCTACCTGGGAACCCTTTCTAACACAAGCCAGGTCCACAGCTCTTGAAGGAGCCTTTCTGATGCTCATTACCTGTTGGACCAACTTGATCATTAGTTGTGTTTTGCTCTCACTAAGCTTTCCCTCACCTCAGTTCTCCAGAATTTATTCCACCCTTCTTTCACAACTTGGCTTTTGAAGGCGAGTTTCTTCTCACTTTCTGCCATCACCCCAGTGTTTGATGTGTGTGAAACGCTACATTTGTAAGAGCTCGCTGCTGAAACACTCTTCAAGGCAAGAAAAGTTCACACCAGCATCTTGCAAAACAAGCAGGTTCTCCGTGACGGGCCTTACATCTCCGAAAATGCCAACAGATGTGGCAGCTTTGGTTTTGCTGTATAATTATTACTGAACCCTGAAAACACAAGCTGTATTGTGGGGCTTCGTGCTCATGCCCTGCAGTAGACCAGGGCCTGACCTCGCACCTGTAGACCTGACTGCAAATTCGGCCTTTAAGATGCTGTAAATAGAATAATTCATGCTGCTTTCTTATTTTTTTTAATAAGGCAGCCGGGCTGAGAGCTGACACCAGCTCTGCTGGCTCCATGGTGCCCTGGACCGAGGGAGCCAGCAAGAGCGACCATTGCTTGCCATCAGATGCAGCGTGGGAAGTTGCTGTGCTCACTGCGTTGTCCCAGGCTGGGGGGAAAAAAAACAACACACTTTTCTCAGGAATATTTTACAGAATGGAGAGATGTTGGCTTAAAATCCATTATTTTCTTTTATGAGAACTGTTGTAAATTTCTGCAGAGAGCATCAGCATTGAGCATCCAGTTTCCCTGAGATAAACCCATTTTGGCAGGGGGGTTTGTGTCTCTATTTTTAGTAGCATCAACAGCCATTACTCAGATTTTTGAAAGATTCTCTCTCTGACTGTTTTCATCATTTTTCTTTTCTCTTTCTACACAGGGTGAAACTCATGGGTGGGCTGTAGTATAAACCCTGTAGGTTGTCAAGTTATGTCTTCTCTAAGCCCTCTTCTTCAAAACTTAAGTGAGCCATAAGCAGGTACCCAGCACAGAGCTGATCTTTCTGGTTTGCAGAAAGCAAAGGAAAGCCAGAGAGGAAAAGAGAAGTTATCTTAGGGAGGTACTGGTCCTACCAAAGCCCACTCCTGGCTTGGCAAGGCGTACATCCTTATTAACACTGGTTGTAATAGGTGGTTTGTGCCTGCAGCAGGTGAAGTCTGCTGGATGAAGGCTCTCACCCTGGAAGGCTTCCTCTGGTCTTTTATTTGGATTCCTATTGGAATTTGGAAGGATGCAAAGTCTACACTCCGTTGTGTGCTCTCCTTCGGTGTTTTTGCTTCCTTCCCATAGCTTGCCTTGGGCTCCTGCTAGATAGTAAGATGTTAAGAATCACCATCAACAGAAAAACAGTGTGCTCTTTTATTTTATTTACACAGCTGCCATGAATTTTGTTATGCCTAAATCCTCTGTCTTTTCCTCTCTCAGTGGGTTGGAGAGAGAAGAATGGGCTTTTTAGCATTTGTGTTTACTTTTATTGCTCTTTAAAATATTTTATGGCCTTTTAACAGAGTGGCACAATAATATTAAAATAACTTTAAAAAAATAGTACAGAAAATGTATTAAAGCATCATAGAAATGGACTTAACACTTCAAACACTCTTTCAAAGTGGCAGCATGTCCTTGCTTTGAAGTGAAGTAATAAATCGACTTTATAATTCTTTATTAGAGGTTTTACTGGAAATTAGAGTGAACGTACTAAACAAAATGTCAGCTTATCTATAGACAAATATTTGCCTGCAACTTGGATGCAGGACGACATATTGTACATTGCAATGCAATTTCTATCAGAGTAGCCAGCAGAGATTCAGCCAGGGTCCACCCCCATGTTTCAACCCTCCAGGCATCTGTATTAAAAGGCAGCCTTACTCTCAGAAATAAGCAGGTAGATGCTGTCAGCTGGGAGGGTAGCTGAGGCCATTTGCTGCAGGTTTGCACAGCGAGGCCACGGCTGCCGAGCATCCCCCCCGGGCCATCCAGCGGGTGTTGCAGAGCGCGCCTTCCACAAGAGCACACGCGGGTTATCCCGACCAAAAGTTGTTGATACGCCGATAGCCTTATCTCGCTGGTGGCTGGAATTAAAACAACGCAGCGTACGCACGCTGGCAATTAGCAGGGAGAGAGCAGACAAAACAAGAGGGATAGTGGAATAAGATGCAGTCCAGGGACTAGCATGGGGTGGGGGTGTGGGGGGTAGCATCCATCTCAGAGCAAGAACGCATCACAGGAAGGCAGAAGGTGGATGCTTTATTATAAAAACAGCCAAATATGCACTTTTTTTTTTGGTACTAAATAAAATCCTGAGGAGCACTGGGAGCGAACAGCATCCTAAGGCTGGGCCAGCACTTCCCCAGGTGCCAGCAGCATGGTGGCATGCAGAGACTCTCACTCTTCCTCAGCAAAGAGGAGGAGGAGAACATCTCAGACAAACCCCTTTCCCTTGCTCAGCACTGAACATTCTCCTTCCCATTTCCGTTGTGCTTGTGAAGCTCATCAAGAAACTGGTGAATTAAGAAGTGGGGAAAGATGATTATGCCAACATGTGTTGTTTATGTGACATAAATAATCACCATCAGGGCTGTCACAAAGAAGGCTGCCGCTGGGGAGTCATGGGTGGGAGGAGACCAAACGATAATTATGGCACTTGAAGCAGTGACAAGCTCCCAGTAGCCCAGAGAGATAAATCTTCTGCTGCCTGCTCCTCGCTGAAGTTATGGCATCCTGGATTTCAGGAGCTTCCACTCTTTTGCATGATCCAACAAACATCCTTTCAGGATCTCCGGTGAATAAATAACTCTTTGAAATGTGTCTTCCTTGTTGCGGCACTGGTCCCAAGGAGGGCCTGCTCGTCTCTTTGGCAATGTGTAAACACACACGGCACAATCTGGAGCTACATTTTTTTCTTGACGAGCAGCATAATTACTTCTTCAAAGGGCCAGCTCCTCACGCCTGGGTTCATCAAGCTGGCACTCAAGAAAGTCAAATCTCTGGATGGGCGCTGCAGCCCTCCCATGGGCTCTCCTGTTCTCCAGCAGTTCATGGGCTCCAACAGAAGCCATTTGACTTAGTTGGCCACTGGGACAGAGGAGGCCACCGGTTTGTGCTGATAAACAACTCTCTTTGCAAGGTCAGTTCCTTCACAGCCGCCCCTCGCCCTCCTTTGAAGCCTGGTGTGAAGCAAGCTCAGCATCTCCCTCACCCTGTGCAAGGGCGAAGGCTTTTAGTGCGTTAAAGGAATGAAACTGAGAGCTTTTCTCCTGGCGCTACAAACTTGTGGTCCCAGATCCCGACTCCCTGGACAAAACAGGATTGTGTTTAACTGGAACCGGTGTGTACGGGGGTGGGTTTGCTTTGAAGGTGCCTTTTCCAGTGCAGATAAGAGTCAGGCTCTCCACGGGTATAAATCAATGGCTCTTCTATGAAGTCATGTGTTACCAGTCAAACTACACCTGATTTACCTCCCCAAGCATCTGTCCCTCTGGCCAGAATCAGAAACACTTGGAAGACACTGCATTTGTCCTACCATACCAGTAATATCCCAATTAAGTTATAAATTTGCTACTAAAAACCCATTGTCATGTTCAAGTTATGCAGGGTGAGCACAATATCACACTGCAAGGGAGCAGAGGGAGATTAAATATTAGAGCCAAATCAGTTACAGATTTATTCCATAAACCTCTCACAGTTTCATTGTATTTTTCCCTCCTTTGATGAATGGATTTTCCCGAGTATGGCAGATTTATTTTTTGTGGCAGGTATTTTTTGCTGTTGCCACGCTTTGTGCCAGTTTTCCATTAAATCCTAAGGAACAAGATGAGGTGAGAAGTAAGTTTGTTTGTAGCTGCCATTTGATTTAGGTGAGTATAGTTCATATTTGAGAGCTTTTTTTTTTTAAAAAAAACGACACAGGGAATCTGTTTCTAAAGCCTTCATATGGCTGTTTGGAAACACGGGTGTTTTCAGGAAAAGGAAAAAAGAGGAGGGAAATGATAGGATCTGCAAATGACATTTGAAAAAAATTAAAAGTACAAAAAAAGTGCCTGTTTTAAGGATCACCTTTAAATTAGACATTTTCTAAAAGATTGTGGAATATTTACATATAGTTAAAAGGGTTCTCTTGTAAAAACCTGTGGAATATTTGTGCCTCACCAGGAGGAATTTCATGTTGAGGCAGGCTTTAGGTTTCCTCAGATTTCTTTGGAGATTTCCAAACCTATAAATGCTGTAAATATGATCAGACATTGCTCTGAATTCTCTTAAACTGACACTTTTTCTTTTTATCTTTAAAAAAAAAAAAAAAAAAAAAAGATCCATGGTTTGTTTTGCTTGACCCATATTTGAGATTTAAGGAAATTAAATCCATCTCACATCTAGTCTCCCCAAATAATATGGGATGTCCATTAACACATGTTAAAATTAATGAAGGCTTGGTGGCGAACATATAAATAGCACAGCTGCTGGGCTATTTTGTAAAACTAGAGCTGAGCTCTCCCTGCTGTAAAGAGCAGATTCACATGGATGGTATTTGTTGCTCTTTGCAGTTGCTCTGTTGTTGTTTCTGCTTCATGAAGCTCTTTGGTTACACGCTTGCTGGCTGTGTGACGCGGCGCTCCATCAATATCCTATAGCTCTGCTAAGATGCTCACAAGCTGCTCGGCGTTTCCACATTCAGCCCCATCCAAAACCAGCGGGTCCTTGCATCTGCCCCCTTGAGCAATGATATCTTGGTATAATTGCACCACCCTGAGACTTCCAGTGGTCCCCCCTGGCAAATGTAGACAGGGAGTGATGTACTGTGTTAAGGGAAAAGAAGAACATTAATCTAGCACTTTTGAATGTCCCAAACCAGGCGCTTGGATCCAGCTGTTCATTATCCATCCTTTTCCCCCCCTACTATTCCAGATTTCTTTCTCTCTAAGACGGCAGGTCTATTCCATTTCCACCTCCACCAATTTTTATGTGGTTGACCATAATTACACGGCACAGCACGGTGGTTCTCCAGTGGCAAGTTTATTACCCATTGACTTGTGCCTGGTTTTACTAGCAAAAAAAAAAAAAGCCAACATCAGAATTTGGCACTTTGCTTTTGTTTTGCTCTGTTGTTTAATAAAAGTGTGGCAGCCTTGACATGAGTTTAGCATGGCAATTCTCCAAAAGCCATCCTAAGGTAGCCTTATGCTAAATTGCTACTCACACTCTGGCTCCAGAGAAAGCCCCTTAAAGCAAGTCTGTGGTTAAATCAGTGCTGCAGTCGTGATGCTGAAGACTCTGACTTCTCTCATCAGCCTGTATACACAAACTGCAGCCCTGGGAACTCCCAGCGTAGCCCAGGGAAGACTTTGTGTCCCTTTGGACTGTTCTCCCCATCTCCCTGCGAAACCTCCCATGGAGACAGTGTGCATCTATTGCTCCATACATCATGGCATCATCGGCACCACCAGCGCTTTCAGACAGCCATGCTTGTGTCAGAAAGATGGTGGCCGGGGAGAGGAGGCCAAAGTTTTGATTGAATATCCAGATAAGTTTTGAAATGGATCCTTCTTCCCATTAGGAAGCTGTTGAGAAGATTAAGACATTAAATGTGATCTTGCCTGAGGTCAGAAAATTAATCCCCTTCCCCCCCCGCAAAAAAAAAAAAAAAGATAACACCCTATAAACAGATACACACAAGCAGTAGGAGTGGGAGTTCTGCACAGAAAGTATCAATGGATGTCAAGAAAGCATAAGCATCCCCCAGAAAGGTGGTGTTCATCTAAAAGCATTTTCCTTGCCACCTACCCCTCCCCATCCCAATTAAGCTTGGAGATTTTTTTCCATCAGCCCTTACCAGAAAGCATCAAAAGCTTGTTCCAAACTCCACTGACATCATAGTGAGCCTTTCCAAAGGCTAATGGGCTTTGGGATCAAGCCCCTGGGTTTTATTCCAAGCGTTCACAACAGTGAACTTAAATCAGTTTGTGCGCTTGTGCGCGCCCAAGAAGATTTTCCAACATGACGTTTGTTTGGGGAAAAGTTCCCCCCATGCGGTGGAATTGAAGCGAAGCCCATTTAAATCCCATCAAACATCACTTGAAAAGGGACACGAGAAGGGCCAGGCCAGCTGAGCAGAAGGGGATTTCATCTAACACCCACTCGTATCAGCATGGCTGAGGGGAAGGACAGCCATGCCAGGCAGCTGTCAGAGAAGGGGTGCCAGTGGCACCTTGCTGAGATGATGATGGTGGTGAGGCTGCCCGAAACGAGCTGAGAAGTTTGCAGAGGAGAAAGTGGAGAAAGCCCATGGAGGAAAGCTCCCAGAGGGTCTCTGCCCTGCACAGCAGATTTGCCACTATTCACGAAAGAAGCCGTGTGAGAAGGGTGGATCTGAACATTTCTATGCCTTCCTTTTGGTGGTATTCATCCATCCCATGTCAGACATTAATCTCTCCTTAACTGACCAGCAGGCCGCAGATCCAGGGTATGTGAACATGATCCTAATTAGCTCCCTTCAGGTTACACATTGATTTTCTGCGCGTTTCCTTTTGGAGCTGTGGAGCAGCTTGTTTTTTGAGGAGAACATAAAAGAGCGAGGGGCAGGGGGGGTGTTAGTTACAGCTATAAATTTTACAGTTCACTAGAAACCACATTAAATGGCAACATCAGTTTATAGATCAACTCTGCAACTGCTTGGTCGTTAAAGTGGTGGTGGTAGATTATTGTGTTGTAGCCTTGTAAAATATGGGCACCGTATTTGCCGGGAGAGAACTTAAAAAGAACAATAAAAGTCTCCAGCATCTTTGATTTCTCATTTCTCTTGCGTTACAGTGGGCAATATGGTACGATCTGTGTGTGCGCTTTTCTGGGGGTGTGGGTATTTCCAAGGCTTCTTCTCTGATGCTCCAGAGGGCAGAGCTGATTAATTTCTCTGATTTAAGGTTATACTGACTCTGCATCACTCTTCACCTGGCCCAGACACGGAGGATATGGCCAGACCATCCCGAAATTGCAGCGATCATCCAGGGGCAGCAATTTCCAGTGCCCCTGAAGCAGTGCATCTAGCTGCACCACCAGCTGTACCCATGCTTGGCTGGACCTTCTGAGATGCAGAGCACCGTGCGCTTCTTCCAGCTCAGCCAGACCCGAGGACAAAATTCACACGCAAAAATAAAACTTGGAAGTGATAAAAAAAAAAAAAAGAATCTCTTCCCAGACAGTGCCTAATCTCTGCCTGTCTTCTGAAAGCGTAGACATTTATTTTGGACTATGAAGGGCTGCTTTTGAATGTTTGGCCACTGCTAGAGACGCTGAGCTCGTTGGAAAATTCCAGCCACAATAGGCTGCCTGATGACCAATAAATTTTGGATTTAAGTTTTCCTTCCTTATCGGAAGGAGAGAGTGGTTTGCAGGGTCGGTGTGATGTTCACTGGAGGGATTAGGGTTAATAATCACTTTTTTTGTCTGCACGTGGCACAAAGTCTCTTCCAACCAAGGAACAATAAGCGCTGCCTCACCACAGGCCTGGCTGACCAGAAAGCTTTTCTTTAAAATAAATAAAAAAAAAGGATATTTCCAGTTTTAAAATGTAACATTGTCAGGTGAAATTAATTAGCTTTCCTGCACAGTAGACAAATGGGAATTGTCTCAGAAACGTGCTTCTGCGGACTAAGCAGCTAATTGTGTGAAATGAAACGTTTTAGGAAATGCTACTGCTGCCACTCACCACGCTCGACGGGAATTTCTCTGGATAAGATCCCGCTGGCTTTGTGGGGGAGAACCCGGCGATGAGCTGAAGCGCACGGCTGTCATGAGCCTCTGCGGTGGGTCCAGGTGCAGATAGGAAACCAAACACAGCTTCCCCCCTATCTCCTTGTTTGTTGTTGATACAGGCTTTAAACTGGATGGCTGTGAGGCTTCTGGCTGTCTTTTTACCCTGGTAAAATGTGGTTACATTCCCACTGCAGGAAGAAGAATTACTATTCTGAATAGAGTCCAGTTTGGCGGCCATGGTCCAGTTGACCAGCATAAGGCTGTCAACCGTCGGTTGTTGAATGATTCAATGGGATTGACCTTCCCCACTTGCTTTCTCAGGGACAGAAAATGATCGATATTCTGGGTGTGGTTTTGGCAATTTTTGCCTAACTCACACCGCCACATGTGAGACCTCACCGGGCTTTTGGCTCGAGAGCCAGAAGAGCAGTAGAGAGCTTTCAAGGATGTGTGAAGGACCTCTTCTGTCCCTTTCCTGTTAATAGCAAGAGCTTTTGTTGCCTGTCATTCAAAAAGTGATATAGTCTTGTGAAGGCTAAATCCACTTTAAACATAACATAAACAGAGCTTGGTAAAAGTGATCGACAACATGATGCTCCTGTCAAGTTTGTTTGGTTGCTTCCTAATGGAAAGGATTGTGAAGGCTGTTAATAGCCTCTGAGTAGTACAACAAGCGGCACAGTGACGATTTCCTTCAAAAAGAATGAAAAAAAGGAAAGAAGCTGCTGTTTATGTAACACAAATGGAAAGGGCAACGCGTCTCTGCTTGAGATGTGTGTTATTACACGAGCTGACTGCTCTGCAGTGAAGGAGTAGGATGTTTTCCTGGTAGTTTTTTGGGTTTGCTCTGTTTTGGTTTTAACGCAGGGGAGCTTTGCTTGGCTAAGGGAGGGGGCATGAAGACCCAAGACCCTGTCTTCCACCAGGTTGCATCCCATTTGTGGCACTCTGATATATACAAGTGCTCTAACCCGGTCACCGATCATCCAGCTGATGCAAGAGCAACTGCTGGTTTCTCTTAAGATGTCATGGCCAGATTGTGGTCCCAGGGAACTTCACGGTGGGAGAATGAGTGTGGTGTGTCATTAGTGCTTTGATATTTCAACAGGGGATCACCAGGGACCTTCTGTCAGTGGACCAAAGATGAAAGATCTGGCAGGGGCTTATCTCAGCCGGGGTAGCGGCACAGGCCAAGGCATGCTATGCTGTCCTGCTGCAGGGAAAGTCATTCATGAACTGGCCGTTGGAGACAAGCAGCTCAGTGTCTCTTTGATGACAAGTGCTTGAAAACATCCGCAAAGATCACTCTTGTCATTATTTGGGTGTTGTTCTGTTTATTGCCCTGTTTTTAAAAATAAAGACACTGTCAGGAAAAAGTTGCAGCACGCCCCTGGAAAGACAGTATTTTCAGTTTAAAATTTCCTATGTCCCCAGCTAAAAAACGTGAAACAGAGATAAAATCTGACACCGTCTCACCATTTGTCTCCTTGGCAAAAGGAAAAGAGGGGTCATTCCGTTCTGGGTCTGACGTACAGGATGCCACTCGAGCCGTCATACTTGATAACTTCAACTTGAACTTGTCCACTTATGTACATGGGGCTGATTTATAATTTTGCAGTACAGACTTAGAGCACTGTGAGATTTTCTGTGTGGTAAGAAGCTGCCCTGCTGTAGTGGCATTAAAGGCAGAAGTTTTTTTCTTGCCGGCTGTTTACCACCAGAGACCACGGTGTTAAGGTCTGAAGAGCCCTCAGGGTGCACAAAGCGTGTTTCAGGCACAGTATCCCCGCGAGAGGAGATCAGTGGAGTTTGGGAATGATTTGTAGTAAAAGTCCTGATCCCTAATATGGAAAAAATCCTTCCAAATCCTGAAAGCAAGCTGCAAAGTCAGGCATTCAATTTTCCTCTCCCATTAAAGTAATCATAAAGAACATTTGCTTTTTTTTTAAGATAAAAAAAAAGAAACACCTTTGCTAGATACCACAATTGCTACTAAAATCTAAGGAAGCATTGTCCAAACTCCACAATTTCTTGAGATTTTCATGTGGTTCCTCTGGCAGATACAGCTATAGGTTGACTATTTACATCTCCTTGTGGCTTACTGATAAAACATGAGCCTGCAGCAACAGAATCAATCTCCTGCCATTCAGAGGGCAGAAATTAGCATGAATAATCCAAGCCACACTATCAAATTGAATGGCTGGTTGTGAGCCCATCCTGCATCTGGATTTCAGCTGCAAGGTTGCACCATCCATTGCTGGGACAGGGTTGTTCTGGCCGTGGAAAGGTGTACTGCAATAAATCACTGTGATCTTTCCCTCCACACTGACCCAGCTAGAGCACAGAGGAGATTGCACAAGACCATCATCTGGTAGAGTCTCTAATGAAGGAGAAGTTAAATTCTCTCCAAACCTTCAGCCCACGTCTCATGGCCTGGAAGATGGTGCTCGAGGTCTGCCAGCTCATCGGTGTTTTAGGAACAGACGGCAGCAGGATTTCAAAGGTTGAGGCCGTTTATAGATGCTGGTTCTGGGAGCAGTTTGACAATGCCTTTTGTATTAGTCAGAGAAGAAAAACATTATTCCTATGAACCAATCCAATTTTTGTTTGTTTGTTTGTTTTTAACTTCATATATTACATATAATTTCATGTTACATGACTGCAAAACAAAGCTCTTTCAACCTTTATTTACTAAAGATGTGCTTGGCTGGATTTGAGAGACTTCAGATGGCCTGAGAGAAAACATGAGACGACTGGAAAAAGCAGGAATTAGCTCTCATACTTAAGATGATCCTGCTGTACGATTAGCCTAGCAAAATCAAGACATCCCTATGGGTTTCCCAGAGCTGTGCCGGGTGTTTAAAGACTATGGGTCATTTTGTTTCTTACCGTGCCATACAGAGACCATCCCATACTCCATTTCCATATGATAATGAACCAACTCCTTTGAGGCAGGGCAAGACTGACTTTCAGGAAGAGCAACATGAGCTGGACAGTAAATAGAAAGCAGGGAGTAATACTGAAGACCATGTCCTTGTGGACTACAGCCTCCTCCAGGTGGGTGTGCTGCACACATTCTATTCTGTAAAAACAAAGAATGAAGTGAGGTGAAGCATCCATTGAAGTTACGAGCAGCCACCAAACTTCCTACCTTGCACAGGTTTCTTGATCATCTCACCCTGGTGAGTTCTGCAACAGCTGCTGAAGCTAAAAAGTGTGTGTGTTTATAATTGTTTGGGTTTCTTAACAGTGAAACAAGAAGGGAGATTTAGATTGGATATTAGGAAGGAATTCTTCCCTGTGAGGGTGGTGAGGCACTGGAACAGGTTGCCCAGAGAAGCTGTGGATGCCCCATCCCTGGAGGTGTTCAAGGCCAGGCTGGATGGGGCTTTGAGCAACCTGGTGTGGTGGGAGGTGTCCCTGCCCATGGCAGGGGGGATGGAACTGGATGATCTTTGAGGTCCCTTCCAACTCTAACCATTCTGTGATTCTATGATTCTATGACTGGCTGCACCAGTTGATACATACAGAGGCCTCTGGGCAGCCTGACAGGTTGCACATCTACAGCTGCGGTGCCAAGAGCTTGGCACTTACTTTTGGTGACCATTGTTAGTGGTTAATAGCAGGCAATGTTGTCCAGCACCACATCCTTGTGCCCTACTGTTGCACGTGTAGCTGAGATACCATCAGAGGAACACTTAGGTATCCTACCCCTTTACTTTATAGGGAAAATATGCTCTGAATTGCAAAAGGTGGAAAAAAAAGTCTGTGCTTTCCTGGCTGGATTCTATATCTTAGCTCCTTATTTTGACTCATTTTTTTCCCCATTTGCCCGTTTCAACCAAGAACGCATACAGGGGTTATTTGGAAATGGTATGTGTGTCTTGTATCGGAATGATTAATTATTCAGAAATGTTCTGTTTATAATAAAGCTCCCTTACAGTGCTTGGACTGTATCAAGACAGCTTAGAGCTGGCACAAATGAGATTCATTCCCACTTTTTAGGGCTATTAATAGTGCCAAATAAATACAAAGGAGGCCCGTAACACCTATGTACTTATTATTCATCACATACATGCTTATTACATAGGTATGCATGAGATAAATAGACAGATAGATTTGCACGGCACAATGCTTAAGCTGTGCCAAAGAAATAAAATTCTATCCCTGGAGAGTCTAACTGCGAAGGCAAATAGGGGCTAGCAATGACAGACACAGATTACGATCACAGCTAAATGGCTTCTTTGAGCAAGAAGATGAGTTGGCGTGTTTTCCCTGGGAGGCTGCTTCTGATATGCATGACATTATAAATAAAGAGGCATGAACCAGGTGCCAAGGATGCGAGCCAAAGCTGATAAAAGCTGGTGGGCGTCCTTTGGTGTCAATAGGCTTCAGATCGGGTCTGCGATGCCGCAAAGCTGTCTGAAGGGAGCTGCTGCACCCCGAATCTCCCCGTGACACCGCGGTGGCCCCATCACCAGCGGGTTTGGACACTTTGTGCATGGCCCTTGGCATCCTTTGCTGCCCTTGCAAGGAAGTGTTGTCGTTTCTGTGTTACCAACAGGCAGCACAGGTTTAGCAGGACGGCTTCTTAAGACACCTTGGCGTCAGATGGAAAAGGAGTCGGATTAGCAGGAACTGCAAATGCCTGATCTCAGGCGGTTCTGGCCTGAGGGCTCTAGAAGGAACCTTGGTGTTAGAATGATCTCTGTGCAGTGTGGCTGGAGGAAAGCACTGCAGTGATTTCATGATATCCCTATTTATGTTGTAATCCTTGGTGGTACAACATGAATGTCTGAGGATGACTTCTCCTCCGAAGTGTAAACCAGACCACACCCAGGGAAGGCAAAAATACTCTTTAGCATTCACCAGGTGGCAGCTTATATTAACCAGATCCAGCTTGAAATCCTATTGCCTCCACCCAGTCACTTCCCAGCAAGATGGTGAGGTATTAGGAAAAAAAGCTCATTTCAAAGATATATTAATTTTCACTAGGGATTTTCTAATAAATTCCTTCCATGAGAAAGGTACACAGGGGCTTTCTTAGTTAAAAACTGTAGCTCAAAAAGCCTTTTTACTTGTGGGAATAGGTGGTGTTCTTTTCCTTACTCATCAATGGAGGTTTCCAGCGAAGAATGGGGACACGACTAGCCAAAGGAAGTCCACCCAAATAAACTACTGTCATGTCATTAGAAAACAGTGGAAAATGTTCTGGAAATACTCTCATCATGTGGTCTCCAGAAGCAACATTTTTTCATGGAGGACATGAAAAATGGCACTAACAAAGAGCCCAAAAACAGGTCTTCTCTTCTGGTTTCACTGTTTTCTTTTCTCTTGTTTTCCCCAGCCTCCAAGGTGCAGGCTCCTGGAGTTAGAAAGATGAGCAGCAATATATGTCCATTTCTGATGAAAAAAAAAAAGAGGATATAACTATGGCAATCACAAGAAGACTTTACCACCTCTAGCATGTTGGGGTAAACCCGAGAACCTTAAAACTGTGCTGACCATTCTTTCCTCTAGTCAGTGGAGCTCCTTGTATGTTTATGTAAATATGGTCAGATATCCTCCTTGTGCTACATTTGTGCTTTACATGAAAGCAAAATTTTCTTCCTTTCTGCTGCTTTTCTCCAGTATAGTTTTAGATAGGTATTGTGTCCTTCTTAGATTTCATTTCTGTAGGCTAGAGGTACCACGAGTTTCATCTTGTGAGAAAGGCTGCCTATTCCCCAGACTTTCTAGCTGCCCATTTCCCACACTTCTTCTGGCTGGGCTTCTCCTTGCTTGGAGGGTGCACAGCAATGCACATCAGATCTCCCGTGGGCTCTTACCAACACCTCTTGCAAAGGCTTCCCTGTTCCCTCGTGTCTGCTCACTCCCTCGACCAGATCTGCTTTTCCCAAGACCACAGTGGTGCTATCAAGCCATCCTGTGATTAATTAGCACAGCTGGGTCTCTCCTTCTTTGTCATTTCCCTCTGGTGACCAAACCTTACCAGGCCGTCTGGCTCTCTGCCGGGGAAGGGTGTGCAGCCTAGCTCTGATGTGGGCTCAATTCTTGCCATCCCGGAGAACCTGGGATTCTTGCCATCTGGGAACCTGGTGTGATCCCTTGGCTGCTCCACAGCCCGAGCAGCTGGAAAATTGGGGTCCCCCGGGACTGGTAGTAAAACAGGGGCTCATCCTGCCTTTCCCCAAGGCTCCCTGAAACAGATGCAGTTCTGGAAAACAGTTGAGTCTGACAGATCTCCAGTTTTAGACAAAAAGCCATTTGGTCAGGGTATGATCTTCCAGCTGTATTCAGGCCACAGCTTGCTGGTTTTATGGATACACATATATCTTTTAGGACTAGAAATCAGCATTGTTTTTGTCTTCATGTGTAATGTTTGACATATGATGTAAATTTACTTTTACAACGTACAGACATAAAAGCTACTGTGGCTTGGACTTAGAATTTATTGATTGTAGAAAACTGACTACCAGGTTTGTTGATTAACATTGTTCTGTACAATGGGAAAGAAAGAAAGAGGCAATCACAGAACACGATTTTTGCACTAGATGGAAATTATTCAGCCTTTTAAAATTTCACTGCTGTAACAAATTTTGTTTAGCACAGATCTTTCATGTAATTTTTTCAGGTGTCCTCAGTAACCATCTATTTATCCATAGGGTCAGGCTAATTAATAACATTTCTTAAATAGACCTACACATGTCCAAGTGGTATTTAACAATTGTAAAGCAAGATTTGTTGGTACGAAAATGCCATTAAGTTTTTCACAAAAGCCTACACACCCAATGGCAAACTAAGTCAGTGGGAGAACAGTTGTGTGCCCGTCACTTGTGCAGTTAATCACTTGTGGCACCCATTTTGTTCCCAGCAGAGACTGGGAGGACACAAAACCCCTCCGCTCTCTTTGTCCTTTTGTGCTGCTGATGCTCGTCTTTGGCTCAAACTTACTGCTCTTTTCTAGCAAAACTTCATAACTGTCATTTACGTGTTAGAGAAGTGCATAATGGAGAGAACCTGGCCTCTAGTTGTTATCATGGACTGGTTCATATAAAACTTTCTAAGCCTGACTTTATAATTCAAACCATTTTCATACTGCAAACAGACAAATAAGTGGGCTGAAGCTATTGAGCAAGCCACGCATGCAGCTGAGTGAATGTGTTTTGCTTGCAAGTATCATTAAAGCAATTTCCCATAATGTCTGGCAGGGAGTAGGTTTCTTTTAATGATTTTATTAAAAAGTGAATTAAAGGCCAAAGGTTGCTTTCCTACAGCCCTTAATTTCCTGTCGCGGTGCCAAATGCCTCGCGCAGAAATTGCTGGGAGCAGAAGGCAAGGGAGCTCTCCCGCAGGATCAGCCCCTGGAGAGGCTGTGGGAGCTTCGGCTCCGCGACCGCACGTGCGTGGTGGCAGAAGCACAGGGTCGTCGGTTACAGATACAAGCCTGCGGAAGTGGGAAAAGGCAACAGGGACTCCAAACAAGGCCCAAGCGTTCTCTTTAATACCTGGGATGTGATTTTCCTTTCTCTGGTGTTGATTTATAGAATCATAGAATAGTGAGAGTTGGAAAGGACCTTGAAGATCATCGAGTTCCAACCCCCCTGCCATGGGCAGGGACATCTCCCACCAGAGCAGGTTGCTCAAAGCCCCATCCAGCCTGGCCTTGAACACCTCCAGGGATGGGGCATCCACAACTTCTCTGGGCAACTTGTTCCAGTGTCTCGCGACCCTCACAGGAATGAATTTCTTCCTAATATCCAATCTANGGTTGGACACAGGACTCCAGGCTGGGTCTCACGAGCACCAGTGTAACTCCGAAGAGGGTAACACAGAGGAGAAGTGGGTCTTTGTTATGGTTGGAGAAAGCCCGTAACAATTTATTGTTGTGCAGACAATTATCCTGTCACCCGATGACCCCTCCTCACCCGGGAAAGGGGAATCAGAGAACACAAAGAAACACGAGGGTTGAAATGTAAATAGAATAGGATTAAATAATTAACAATAATACTAAAGGACCAACACTAATATAAGATTTACAAGAATTATACTCAGCCAATTATACCAGAGGGTGGCTATGCCCTCCCAGCAGTGGACAGCAGATGTCGGGCACTGTGAGTGAAGGGCTTTGGGAAGAAAGGGAGGCCTTAGGGGTCCAGCACCGGGGCAAGGAGTTGTCTGGATCACCACCATCAAGGGAGAGCCCACTACACAGCAAACTTTCTAATTTATATTGAATGTGACGTTCATGCCATGAAATCATCCTGTTGGCCAGCTTGGGTCAAATGCCCAGGCTTTGCTCCTCCTCATCCCTGCACCTGGCAAGGCTCAAGAACACTGAGACCTTGAATCCTACTGAGCCTGGCTGGCCATAAAGTAAATATTTTTATGAATTCAGACACTAGAGTCTTCTAAAAATGCAATTTTCCCGCATCAGAAGAAATGTTAGTACTGGGCCTCTCAACCCAGGACAGTCCTGAAGGCACATGGACCCTTTGGCATGGCTGGACTAGTGGCAATGGGTTTGCGTTGTCGTGGCCTCTGGATGGTGCCAACAGTTTATTTGTGATTTTCAATTTAGTAAGCATGTGCAGCTCTTCAAGTTGAGGAGCTCCTGGTGGGCCAGCAGCTGTGGAGAAGCAGGGTCATTTGCAAAGAAGCAAATAAACTATGGCAATAAGAATAAACAGAAGAACAGTAACAGGCTCCAGCCTCCTCCTGCTGGGGTCACAATGCTTGTGAGAGGGAAAAAATGACACCCCCACCGCAGATAATGGGTGTTAAACATCAGAGTTTTGGAGTCAGCTGGGACGTGCTTTCTGTGATATCCCATTATTTGGAAAACCAAACGTAAATTCCCTCCTGGGGTGCAGAAGGACTCTGTGAGATGCAACTTGCACCTTTGCAGCATTCATGGGCCTGGCCAACTATTGGCAATGAGCAACATGTCAGTAAAACTCCAGTCTTTAAAATACTTTAATAAAGCAACCATAATTTACCCCACTGCAAGAGCTATAAACCGTAATTTAATAATGTGTTTGTAAGGAGA
>VZRU01007832.1:41578-95342 GCA_013398155.1 Pedionomus torquatus
AAAGAAGAAAAGTTTTAATATTATTAAAGAAATGTAGTATATATAAATATCTAATTGCTGAGGAAACAGCAGGATTATGATTTTCAGATATTTAGTATGGGCAAATCGTTCTAAGGAAGGGAGCTGCTTTTTTATGGTGGACTCTTGCAGTATGGGTCTCATTAAGTTTTCAGGGAATACTGTTCTAAATCTTTACCATGCTTGCAAATTATGTTAAGCGTGTAAGCTTTCATCCTGCTCCAATGCTGGGTTCTCAAACATAGATGACGTTTCTTTGCATGGGATATAAGCATCTTTCAAGTAAAAAGGATCTGGTTGTTATAGGACAAAGCTTCATCCTTTGCGCTCGTGCATTTCTAAGTTCAATTCCCTTAAAGTGCTCCCAAAATATCAGTTTTAAGTTTAGTACCTGGAGGGGCTCGATCTCTCTGTAAGCTCAGGCTCAGGGCAAGTTTAGCCAGGCAAAAACATGTCATTTCTGCTCCGTCTTGGTTGTAGTCATCTGCTCTGACACAAAATAGGATTAAGAATCATATAACTGCTTCCAGCTAATAGATTTAGGCTGTGGTTCCAGGATTATTAATACCAGATCTGTGCACTACCAGCTCACCCAGGACTATAAATCTAATGTGGATCAGGCTTGGACACATGATTGTGTTTTGTCAAATTAGCCAAGGGACATGATATGGAATTTATACCAGCTTTATATTTCTGTGCTAGCTGCACCCCTGCTGTGGAAAGCCAGAAGATAGCTGGTCCAACAAGAAGTTAAGACAATACTGATATGCTAAAAAACCTGCTGTTGTAACAGAGTCTTTTTTTTTGGTTGGGTTTTTTTTGTTGTTGTTGGGGGTTTTTTTTGTTGTTTGTGGGTTTGTTTTTGTTTTGTTTTTTTTTGACAAATGTGAACCATTAAATGGAGTTTGTCTCTGCTGTAGCAGTGTGTTGTTCATCTGGCACACGGCACTGGTGGTATGATACCACAAATCTTATAGTTGGCTGCAAACCACAGCCTTAATAAGAATTGGAGCACTTGAGCTCCTGTCACATAGCCACCCCCAGAAAACCTCTGGATTTCTAGGACAGTAGCTGTCATTTCCTTCTCACACATTTTGGGAGCAAGAGGTTTTATGCTGCTTAGTTGCATGCCTGTGACAGGTCTTTTCTCTTGACAAACCGACGTGTTATGGAGGATCCTCAAGCGTGTTTGCTGCCAACCAGAGAATGCTCAGTTTTCAATAGTTAGCTTTAAAATGTTAGGAGGAAGAGCGTGCATTTCCTCATTACTCTGGAGATACGGTAAGTATTAATTCTTGATGTCGTTGAGGGGTTAGGGATGGAAACTGACCTTGCCAAAAGTGAAAAATGCAGCTCTCCTTAGCTCTAAGGTTCTCACACTGTCATCAAAGCAGCGGGTAGGGGACTATGAAGGAAACAGCATGGCTGGAGCATATGTGTTCTTGGCTGAGAAATGACAGATGGATGACACATCATGAGGAAATAATCTTATTTTCTCCTTTTACATGATTTTTTTTTCTTTGCGGTGGGAGATGAAACTGTCGTGTAACCGCTAGGATGTGGATAGGACAATAGGCAAAGCCAGGAGTCTTGGGAGGAAGGGGGTGACCAAGCAGCCCATCCACATTGGCTGAGCTGCTGTGAGAACATGGTCTGTACAATATCAGTGGGCAGTGGGGAAAGGGGCAAAAGAATCAGAGCTCTTCAGCTTCTGGGTAAATATCTGCTTGTCAAGATGCATTGTCCTGAAGACACCATTTTATTCCGGAGATTGGGTAAAGAAGATGAGAGATCAGAAGTGATGTGTTTTGAAAAGGAGCTACCACAATAAAAGATGTTCAGCCTGGGATTTTTCTAAAGGAGGGAACTTCACTCTAAAACCATCTTTTCTAGGACAAGGCTTTGCAAGAAGATGCACAGCAGGTGAAGATCTGCTCCAGGAAAGCCGCAGCAATGTGCTTGAGTGGATCTCTCATTCTCCAGAGATGCTGGTGAGCTTCTTATGCTACAACTCAACAACTTCTTACACTACAACTCAACAAATTCTTACACTACAACTCAACAACTTCTTACGCTACAACTCAACAACTACACAACAACTCAAATCCCTGTGAAGCACCACTCTGTGCTCAAGCTCTCCTCTCACCTTCATGAAAACAATCGGTCCTGAGGACTTCTACATTGTCACACACGAAACACAGCAGCAGTGCTTCTGAGCACTGCTTTGGATATTTGGTCATGCTGGAAACCAGGAGAGGGTGAAATCTGGAGGGTCCTACACACCATATAAGGCCTGCAGGTCAGGATTGACACTGGAGTGTAACTGAAGTCAGGCTTTGACCCTTAACTTGGAAATACAAAGCTAAATTTTCCCCTCATTTTCCCCCTCCTGAATCCTCCCTGGTTCCCTACATGGCTGTTCTGTATTATGATCCCTTTAAATAAGCAGCCTGTCATTAGCTTTTATCCCAGTGCTTGCTCAGCCGGACTAAAGTCTAGGTTCTCTTTGTTTTTAAGACTTGCATGGTGTGTAAGTGCCAGATGTTTCCCATCTCTTGGCTCTTGGTGAAATAAACACGAACTGCCATAACCTTCACCTTTCAACTCTTACATTACCTATTCCTAAAGTACAAAAAATGGATGTGTGTTTATGCAGCGAGACTTTGAACTACCTTCCAGGTTTATGTCAAAAGTCCTATTCTCTAGGCAAAGATAACATAGGAGAATGGACTTTGGTGTCGCTATAAAATTCACCTTCTGCACTAATGAAGCAGTAGTCTTCATGGGGGAAAGTAGTCTGGGGGGATTAGAGGCCACGTAAAACTGAGCTGACTTTCAGACCAAGTCACTCAGCTCTGGATTCATCATTCCTGGAAAGCCGATGGCCCAGTTATTTTCTATAAAAGCAGTGTAAACATGCAGATAGTCCATAGGGATTTATCTGATGCCTCACATCTTTCTGCGCAGACTGCTATAGAGTTTGCCCCTTCAATGTATTTCAGTTATCTTTGCAATTTTCCCCTCCCTTCTTCAGCAACAGCAAAGTTGATTTGGAGGGGTTAATAAAGGAATTTCCATCATTAATAACAGCTCATCTAAATCCATCCTGGAGTTATTTTTCTTCCTCTTCCTTCTTTTCCTTCTCATTTTTTCAGGCACCTGGGTGACTTGGCTTTTGGTAGGGCACAGAGGGCTTCTTCAAGTTAATACAGATGTGTCCTAAGGCAGAACCGAGAATATAGAGCCTCAGGAGGCTGGGACCAGCTGCCTGATGACACATCCCCAAAGCGTCCCAGAAACAGCTACCCGGGCTTAGGTGTCTCCTAAGAAAGTCAGACAGCAGCTTTTCCTTTTTAACTTGATTCAGTAGCATTACGCAATTAAATGGGCAACAAATGGTGTAATTAAGATTGCAAAAGCATTTCAATTAGAATTCCAAGTGAATTAGGCAGATAGAATTTTAATTTGTGCTAATTCATGTCTTCCCAGAAAAACGAAGTCTTCCTTGGGGGATGGCATTTTTTGTGTGTCATAGCCTCAGCTGAAAGTTGAATTAGCAAAAACAGAGTAGCAAAATACTTTAGCCACTATTCACTCATTTATACTGGAAATAATGCGTTTTCCCCACTGTAAGCGGACTAGTAGCTACATCTTTTCCCCACAGAAAGCTAAAAAACAGCTTCCCTGCAGACCTGGGAAATTCTTGCAGAGAGTAATCATCATCAAACTTTCTTTTGGGTTTTGAAATCGTCAGAGTGTTCTCCCTGAGTTTTCTTTTAATCTTCCAGCCAAGCATTAGGAGACCATCTCTTTTTTAAAAAGTGCCCATTTTGCAGGGTGACTGTACTATCCGTGAAGATAAGGGAGAAACTGTAGGAAACCAGAGCCTGAAGGATGGCTGTCTCCAGGCACTGATGCATCTCCACAGAGTCAGAGAGGGCCTGGCCTCGGTTATGACCTCTCAGTGCGTATTTCCTTAACCAGGTTGACTCAGGATGCCAGGGTCACTGAAACGCAAGTTAGTTCAAAGGTTGGAATGAAGTCTACACACCATCATCTTCCAGTATCTGAAGGGACCCTACAGGAGAGCAGGAGAGGGATTCTTTGTCAGGAAGAGTAGTGACAGGACAAGGGGTAATGGTTTTAAACTGGAAGAGGGGAGATTTAGATTGGATATTAGGAAAAAATTCTTTACTGTGAGGGTGGTGAGGCACTGGAACAGGCTGCCCAGGGAGGTTGTGGATGCCCCATCCCTGGAATTATTTAAGGCCAGGCTTGATAGGGCTTTGAGCAACCTGGTCTAGTGGGAGGTGTCCCTGCCCATGGCAGGGGGGTTGGAACACGATGATCTTCAAAGTCTTTTCCAACTCTAACCATTCTATGATTCTATGAAGTTTCAGCTATGGCATACACCCCGGTGCCTTCATCATTTCCTTATTCTTCCTAAGTGCCTGGTGCCTTTCTGTCTAAGCTCCAATCTAGCAGCCTATAAGCAGGTTTAGAAATGTGGGATTTTTTTCTGTAAGTTAACCTTGACCAAATGACAGCGCATTCTAGTGACGAGTTAAAAATACAAGGGAAAAACTAACATCGGATTATTCTCCTAATGCCAAACTGCTCATTGTTCACTGTGGGTCTTATGAGAGGTTACTGCAATTTAGGAAATTCATCTGTGTTATATATATATCTGCATATATATACTTAAGATACCTATACAAGACTACAAGAATGTATCTGTATCCTTAGATTCCAACAACCTCACTCCTGTTAGACAATGCTTTGCTTTATGTGTGGTCTTTACTGGAACTAAAGATTTCTTATGTCCCCTCAGTATTTCTGAATATCCTGCCAGGTAATTAGGTGTCTAAATATGTTTTTTGGGTTTAGAAGGTGACTTAGAAAGTTTAGAAGTTAGATAGAGGAGGGACAGCTCACAACCCCTCTGGGCAACCTGGTTGAGTATTCAACCACTCTCACTTTATAAAAAGATTTTTTTAACATATGAATGGATTTTCTTGTATTTCAATTTGTGATCGTTGCCTCTTGCCCTGAGACTGGGTGCCACTGAGAAGAGTCTGGCTCAGTTGTATTTAATCTGCCCCATCAGGTATTTATACAAATTGATAAAGTCCCACTGAGCCTTCTCTTCTCCAGGTTAAACAGACTCAACCTCACTTCATGTGACCAGTGGTCTATAGTGGACTCATGGTCCAGTGCCTCAACCATCTTTGGGGCCCTACATTGAGCTGTCTCCAGTGTGCCCATTCTTTCCTGTCCTGGGGAGCCCAGCACTGGACCCAGCACTCCAGATGTGTCTCACCAGTGCTAAGAAGAGGGGAAGCATCACCTCCCTCAACCTGAAGGCAACAGTCTTCCTAATGCAACCCAGGGTGCTGGTGGCCTTTGCTGTCTCTGGCTCCTCATGTTCAGCAGCTCATGTCCATCAGAACACCCAGATCCTATTCTGCCAAACTGCTTCACAGATGGTCAGCCCCAAGCCTTTCCTGGTGCGTGGGGATGCTCCTCCCCATTCAACACTTCCCTCTATTGAACATCATGAGACTCCTTTGGCCCATTTCTCCAGCTTTAGAGATCACCCTGAAGAGCAGGACACCCATCAAGCATTCTGTGTCATCTGCAAACTTGCTAAGAGTGCTCACCATCCTATCCTCCAGGTCGCTAATGGGGTTGTTGAACAGTATTGGATCAAGTATTAAGCCCTATCACACATCCAGTACAGATGCTCTCCCTGTCACCTTCCTTGTTACACCATTTTGTCCCACCACATCATCATTTAGCTGGAGCCCTTTGCCCAGAACGTGGGTGAATGCTCTGATAAAAAACCCAGCAGTCACAAAATCAGATATTTTAGTGAAACCAACAGTAATTTTGCTCATATAAAGAAGTATTTTAATTACTTCTTGGCATCTTCCAAGCATACTGCAAGAGCAATGTACATCAAAACATGGTCTGGGCTTTTTTTTTTTTTCCGGTTACCTGAAGGCAGTAAATCACAGAGTTACAGATGTTACCTCAGTCAGAAATAAAACCATCACCTTTAGCACTGGTTTTAGTAAAAACACAAACACTTCTGCAGTCAAACGACGAAGTTTTATGGCTGTGGTTCTTTGAAACAACTAATAAATATTTGTTTGCCATTTCTCTCTGGGGCAACTGTCCACTTGCTAATTTACACAGCACCAAGAGGCCGTTTAACTCTTGCCTGTAGGTATTAAACCCTATCCATTACTGTGTCATTGGAAATATAAACTGTCTGGCGGTTGAGAGATGTTTGGAAAGGAATAAGAGAAGCTCAGCCCACAGTAGGTCATCCTGAAGCAGAGATCGGGATCTCTCAAGAGTCTTGTAGTTTCTGATACAACTTAATAGCAGTGGGTTTTGCCCAAAATGTTGTGTATAGTTCCGTGGATTACCCTTCCATAACTACCACTGTCCTTTGGAGAGGATGGAGCTGCCTAACACTTGGCCTCCACATTTCTAGATATTCTTCAGCTTTTCTTTACCCTCCTCCTCTGCTGTCACATCCAGGCCAGCAGCAGTCACTCTCACTAATATTATCTGACTTATCTAAGATTTTCCTCCCAAACTGTTTCCAGATTTTGACAGTGTGGGTCAAGTCTTCCAGCTCCCAACCCTCAGCCAGGGAATCAGGTGTCCAGCTCTTCCCTGGGCTTATTTATAAAAGTATGTACATCTTGGGGTTTTATGTGTTTGTCTTCTTCGAAAACCTCATCTATTTCCCTGGAGATTTGTGCTTCATCAGTTCCTGTCTGTGGGTCCCTGGTTGATAACCTGACTTCTAAAAGCCTGTGAATTAGCTGGCTGTACTTGTTTGTTTGTTTTCCTTCCTGTTTGGCCTGAAAAACCTGCTCTCTGTAATGTTTGCTGTTAAAAACTTTAAGAGAAATGCTCTTGCCTGATTTATTTTTGTTGTTGTTAATTACAATTCCCCCCCTTTTTTTTACCTATGTGTTGATTCTCTCTGCTTATGTTCAACCTTTTCAAGCAAAATTTCCTTACAGATTTAGCAGCGAAGTGAGTGCAGTAAAGATGTGGGTAACTCAGACTTTCTGCACATGAATGAAGGTGCAGAGAAGAGACAGAAACATGGGTAGCACCTCCTGCCATCTGACTTGGGTCAGCTCTGCCTGGCTTTAGCAGGCAGTCCCAAGTCACTCCAAGCTGGCTGTCCTCTGACCTGGTGCACCAGCACTAGCACAGCAGAGGGCTGAATTTAATGGAGGTTTATCCTCCTTTGGATGGAGACGGGATGCGTGCCACGCTTGCCACAGGACCAGTGCGCAGGAGATGTCCAAATGTCCTGCAGATGTTTTACTGTTCTTCACACCATGGGTTTCCCACGTCAGTGGCTGTTACATGGAGCAAGAATAGCTGATTGGAGAGTGCACACTGGAGTGTTAAGCAGCTTAGAGTTGATGATTCAACTGTCATTGGTTATTTAATCCTTTGTGTAAAGGCTACAACAGCTGGTGAACAGGCAGCATTTGGAAGATGTCATCAGCAGTGAGGTAGTGCCAAGTGTCCAGGTCTTAGGATATCTAAGGAGTTTCATGGGCTCATGGAATCATAGAATCATCCAGGCTGGAAGGGACCTCCAAAGGTCATCTAGTCCAACCTCCCTGCATTCTCAGGGACATCCCCAACTAGACCAGGTTGCCCAGGGCCTCATCGAGCCTCACCTTGAATATCTCCAGGGAAGGGGCCTCAACCACCTCCCTGGGTAACCTGTTCCAGTGCTCCACCACCCCCATGGCAAAGAATTTGTTTCTAATATCCAATCTAAATCTGCTTTTCTCCAACTTAGAGTAATTGCCCCTCGTCTTGTCACCATAGGCCTTCGTAAACAGACTTCCTCTGGAAGTGACTAAAAATGCAAGAAAGCGACAAATCTAAAACACCTGCATGACTTGCCTGTGGGCTTGCTCTCACCGATGTCTTAGGTGGGGTTGATTCTGTGGGAAGTGCATGGTAGAAAGGTCTCTCTCATCAGGTCCCTTCAGATGAGGGTCATCCTGAAGCCTCCTCCAACTTTGCCAACAACATCTGCCGATGACAGTGAGGTAGATCCCTGTCCCTGGGAATGAGTGTTTGGTCATGAGCAGAGCTGGAGATAAGCCTAGTTTAATGATGTCCCAGTGTGACAATTGTTTTTCCCGGCTCTCTCATGGACTGCTAGACTCTGGCTTCTTATTCCTGCTCAGACATTGCAGAGCATTCATGTAGGAGCAGTGCAGAACACTTGAAGGGTGATGTTATTTATGGCTTCTCAGACTGCCTCCCTTGTGCTACTGACTTATGAATGCACCTATAAGCTCAACAGCATCTATTTTTTCCAATGGACAAGGTCTATTTGCACATTGGGAGCCATCTCCTCAACACTTTGCAAGTCCCTACCCCACCGCAGCCTGACAGTAGCATGTGAGCTACGCATTCAGCTTTTGTCAAAAAACACCAACACAAAGCTGACTGTAAAATAAAAAAAAAATTGTTATGACTTTTTTTCTTTTTTTTTTTTTTTAATGTAGCTCCCAACTACTGTAAACTGTGGAGGAACAGAGCTGCAAAGCTGGCCATTAAACTGTCTGCTCTTTCCTGTTTGAACAGGACTTCTCCAGGGTTTTAGCTGCCTCAACCACCGTGGGTCAACATCCAGGAAGGAAGACGTTTCTAAGGAAACCGCGGAGGCTTTCCACCAAGGTGGTTGCATGAAAGGACTGAAACTGGTGAGAGTGACAAAAAGCAGTTCATTGGATAATGTAGAAAAAGGTAAAAAGTTATTGCGCGCAGACTGTTTTTATAATGAGGCCATTCAGGCATAAAATCACTTTAAATAGGTAGTTTGTTTCCACATTGCAGAATTATTTTCGTCCTACTCTTTCAAGGAGGAGTTTATCTAGGCACGGTGGTGTATAAATAATAAACAGCCCCAGGGGCAAGGCATTTTTACTTTTTTTCTCCCTGCTTCGTATCCTGTTGCAGTTGGTCTCAGGCTGCAAAATGAATTTTGTTTTCTGAAATAATATTATTTACTTTGAGCGCAGTCCTCTGTAAGAGGCCATGAATTCTCTTCTGCAGTTGCAATGTCCCAAACCAGACAGGAGCTTTACGGCGCAGCGTTTGCACTAAATGGCTTTTCTGTGGGTTGCAGAGCAGTTTGCTGTGAGGACAGATACGGTCCCATTAGCTCAGGGACCTCTAAAAAAAGCTGTGCTTTTGCACCCACTGTTCAGACTGGGTGCACACTGTGGGATGCCAATGGTCCAGGGATAACCCCTATGGAGACCAGAGGTGCAGAATCACCCTGAAGGTGGTAAGGAGAAGGAGGTGACAGCCACCATGCTGGAGATACACCACTGAGAGACTCTCTGGACAGACACAACAGGTTCATTTCTTCTGTCTCCTGTGATTATGAGCATCTGAATTTATTTCTAACAGTAAGCACATCCGATATCACAGCCAGAAAGACCAGAAGGTCACACCAGCACCTGCTTCCCCTCTCACAAGGTCTTGTCCTGCCCAGTGGGAGCCTGTGAGCTCTGCCCCCGTGGCTGCAACGAGCCTGCCATCAACACCTGCTTGGAGGAGCCTATTTAAGGTCTGGACCACCGGCCCATACCTCCTGATGGATGGAGGTGGTAATCAGCAGCCTTAGAGAGACCCTACAGGTGATTTAGATCTAATGGAAGAGTGGGGAGGCTGAAGTAGCCATGGGGCTCACCCTGTTCACCGCTGCTCTCATGTAAGTTTTGGGGTCAGTTTGGGCATGCTACCAATGGCTTTCCACAATTTGGTCACCAGGGCTCCAGATTTCACTCTCAGTCTCTCTCAGCTAGCTATGATATTTGTCATTTGTCATTGATGCAAGATTGTGGGTTGCTACCTTGCACTTCAGTCCCTGCTGGGAGCCCTTGTTTGATAAAGCAGAACTGGACTGAATAAACAACAAACATTTAGGAGCCTCTGGGTGTGAAAAAAAGGGAGATTCCCTTCTCTATTTTGGTTGTAGCCTTGGGCTTTTCTATAGGCTTGATAGGAAATGGGAGAGCTGCTTCTTCTTGCCTCTTCCTCAGATTGCTGCCTGTGCATCATCAGGGATAAAAGGCGGTAGGGAAAGAGGCAAGAAGACAGGATTTTGTTATGGGAGACTCGGGGTTTGGTGGGGAGACCCTGGAAGAATGAAAGACATGGCAGGTGGCTCATGGAGGGGGATAAGGGGACCTGCAGTAGGGAAGGGGCTGGGTTCAATTGGCTCAAGGGAAGAATTCCCCATCACACGTGCTAGAGACATTCAGGGATTATATGAGAAGTTTGAGCCATGGGGAAATAAATAGAAAAAGTTAAGGAAGAACAGCCTGAAATGATCCAGACATGCAACAAAGTCCCAGGTTGCTGGAGGGGGAGGGAGTGAAATTCCTGCTCTCCTCAAAGAGCATGAGTGATTAGCTCTAAAAGCCATGTGCCAACGCTCCTCCACGGCTGCCGCTGTTCAAGATAAAATAACAGGTCATCTGTTGGAGCAGAGGTCCTTCCAGACTGAAGTCTAATTTGTGTGCTCCAGGGGCTTAAGTGCTGGTTCAAAGGTCACCAGGCAGCACCAGTCGCCGAGCAAGTATGAAGCTCATTTTCACTAAAAACAGAGCCTGCAGAGCAGGACCCTGCGCTCAGTCCATCACATGCGGTTGGTATCTGCACAGTCTCAGCAGGAAAGGAGATATTTGAAGATCAATAGCCTAGAGAGGTGATGCCAGAGCAGACGCTGGTTGTGTCCCTGTGCTGAGATAGGGACTTACCTTCACTCACGTAGCCAAAAAGCTTGACATGCAGACCTGCAAAATAAACCACAGCAGCTAAAGATAAGCCTGAGGGAAGACCCCGTAATTCCATTCCATTGCCTCAAAACTCTGTATTCTGATCCAGGAGCCCCGTTATTGCTACATAAACCATGCCTTCACCTGCATGGTAGATGATCTTTGGTCCGACAAAAGATGAGGAACGCTTGCAAATAAGTGTAGGTCTCACTAAGGTCTTCACAAACACCAACAATTTGGGTTTAGTATTTTTTTTTTTCATATTTGCGGTTTGCAAGGATCTTTCATTTCCGTTGCCTGCCTATGGCTTCTTATTACTGGAACAGCAATAGTTAAGAGTGCTAAAAGCGTGGAAAACAGTGGGGATGGCAGCACCTGAAGCAGACCAGACGCCCAAGGCCTCCCTGGATGCTTGGCACCGCGATGCCCCCATCCATCCTGGAAGGAGGACTGCCATCAGCTGGCCCTGCAGATGAGTTTCCAGAGAGCTAGAGCAATGGAGAAGTCATACAGCTGTTAGGCTAGAAAACAGATTTTCTATTTTATTTTTTTTACCCCAGACAGCATGGAAAAACATAGTGCAAAATCCACTTAAGTAAAATGAGAAGCCCTTTATCAGCCAGGTAAAGCTATAGGGAAAACCGCTCATCATTTCAACCTAATGCTTGTTTTAGAGGGCCATTAGATAAAGTGACACTAGAAACTTTGGAAAAATAGACTAAGAAGCATGTGTAGGATCCTGAGACCTATTTTAGACTAGATGTTCGTTCACGTTTCACCAGGGCAATGAATTTCTGCCCTGTTCTCTACACTTCTACATGGCTTTTTGTTTTTCCTCTAACAAGGGTCTGCAATCCTTGGTCACCCTTGGAAAAAACACTGCCCGTCCCCAGAAAGAAATAACCTAAAAAACCCAAGAACCAACTACAATAGGAGGGTAACACAAAAGCTGTCATTGGCTTGATGAGGTGCCCTGCAAAGCGTTCAAGGTTTTAAAATGTTTGCTTGTTAGAAGCGGGAGCAGCTTTTTTCCATTACAAAGTGATCTATTTCACAGCTTTCAGCCAAAAGTGTCAAGCAATCAGGCAGCAGTTATGCCTTAACAATTGCTAATATATTTCAGCACCTAATGAATCTATGCAAAAAAAGGCAGGTAAAGGACAAAAACGGTCTACAGTCAGCTCCTGCCCTCCCCTTGCAAGGTTTTTTATCCCCTGCCTCCCAGTCTTATGTTTTTACTGAGTGGCAATTAATTAAAAAGATCAAGATAGAAGAAAGATGTAAACCTTATTACTGGTGTTATATTTCCATGCTAGTTTTGCCCAGGGAAAAAGTTTCCCAGGAGATTAGCTAATAGTTAAGCTATTAAAGGCTTCTAAACTGGAAAGGTTATTTTCAAGGTCAGACAACTATACTAAGCTGGTAGTTTCAAAATTATCCCCGGTTCCTTTGCTAATTCATCGATCAAAATGACACATTTTAAATTATAGATGAAAATGGGACAGATTTAAGTTCCCGTCATGTAACCCCTGCATGAAAACTACGTATTACAAGCCTCTAACCGTAGTAATTTTTAAGTGAGAATGAAACATTTGTTCTTATTATGAAGTGCTGATTTACTACAAATTCACAAAGAGCTGAACCAGCCTTCACACTGAAACCGTGCAATCTTACCAGCTTCTCCCAGGTGTTTTGAACAGTTAATGCAACATTATTCCCCCACTAGCATTAGTTATCTGATTTCCAGTAAAAGATGGGGATGCACTTCCTTAAGAGAGGAAGCAAATATATGGAGAGTTATAAAGGAGGGCTCTTCTCAAGGATTCACTCATTTAAACCAAAACTTCTTTATGGCAATCCAAAGGATCTGGCAGGGGACAGCTGAGCTCCTGTGACCTGTCTCAAAGCAATACTAAATCCCACCTGGATGGACTCAAGGCAGGTCAGCTGTATGACAACTGAGTCTATCAGCGTTCCAGGAGAAATGCTCTGGACCAGTGACCAGGGCCAAGAGTCTGTTTTCTCCCTTCTTCTTCAATTTTTGAAATTCTCCATCTACATAAGTATCTAGATCATCCAAATCTGATGCCATCTGCTAGAGCTGGTTTAGGGATTTTCCAGGCTAACTCTGTCATTCAGCTGCTTTGCAATTCTTCTGAATACTAGGACCACCGTTGGGGGACAATTCCAGATTGGGCACTGCAGAAGTTGCATTTGAAACATCCTGCACTTCTTAAGTTTGAAATCAGGTGTGGAGAGGAACACTTGCTACTTTTCACAGGAAGAAAGTGGGGTACGGAGTCAGGAGGGGTTAAATGTACCTGCAAAGTGTTAGTAGGCAGACAGGTCCAACCAGGGCTGGGCCACACGAAGAAATCCATGCTATGTTTAAGATGAGGCCGTAAACCATCAATTTTGTTTACTGTAGAAGTTGCCATTGGGTATTAGCTCTGTACTGAAGCAAGAGGAGCCAGGGTCTTCATGAGCAGGGCAGGGCTGCCGAGCCTGGAGCTGCTGCTGCAGGTTGTCCTCTCTTTGGACTGCTGCCCTGGTTGCCTGTGCCACACAGGTTCTCCCACATCTCTGCGGTGTGGCGGATGCCCACAGCTCTTAGACCAGTCAAAGAATGGCTCCAGAGGTACAGTCCCAGTTACGGTCCGTGATGCTGTGATAGTAACTCTAGGCATCCAGGCAAGGGTCTGCAGATGTGCACATGCTCCAGAAAGCAAGTCCCTCCAAGGAGGACCTTAGACAGAACGAACACCAAAAATAGGTCATTATTTTGAGGGAAAAAAAAAAAATAAATTCTTGAGCATCAAAATCAATCCTTTAGCACAGAGGAGGGAGATGTCCCAGCTGAAATAAAAGAACTTCCAGCCTCACAGGGAATGCTTGGGAGGCCCAGACCGGTGGACCTTGAGGCTTTTGCATCCTGTGCGCAACACTTGGAGCTCACAAGAGCCGTGTCACCCCTGGAGCTGTGCTCTCATGGGCAGTTACGTGCTGTCAGAAGTATGCGTGCTGTTTCACCGCCGGCTGCCTCGAATCGTCCAGTTTTGTGGGCAGCAGTGGCGGCGTTGCTTTTCTTTCCATCTGGCCCCTCTGCGTCCTCCGGCGAAAGAGTCAGCACTTGCGGCTGCGGCTGTAGCAAAACCCATATGTCGAAGCTTGGATCATTTTCTTTCCCAGCCGAGGCATCTGGATCTGTGGCTTGTTCAGCTAATAGCCTTGCTGGCAGGGCTGCAAGCAGCTCTGGAGCTAAATAGTCATGGAGAGGCTTGGGGAGGAGCTCACCTGTCCTACAGGGCACTTTTCATTCTTTCTTTTGAAAGATTGTGACTCATTGACGTGAATTTCATAAACATACGGCAAAAAAAGCTACTAGATAGTGATGACCTCCTTTCAAAGTCCCTGCTATCATATCTCCTGCTACTTCAAGAACTGCTCCTGTCAAGATAATGTGTTTATAAGGTTTATTTTCCAGCATGAATCAGTTGCAAAATGTTCAGGCAGCAGGACATATGGAAATCCTATGAAGTTTTACTGAATTACACTTGAAAGTGATTGTTTTAAGAATGTGGGGTCTCATGAGTCATGGGATGCTGTCTAATGCCTGACTGCTCAGGCATCACCCAGAGGTGATGCATAGGAGGAGGTGAATCCCAAACTCCTTGACACCTCCCTGATGCCACAGAGCTAGAAATGAGACATGAATGATGATGTGAGCAGGAGATTTCAGGAATGGAACTTTCTGACCACAGCTGTTCCTACCCCTTGTTTTTTTGCTTGAAACATCCCTGACAGCACAAATTACTCCTTATCTGGTTCTGACCTTGTCCGCTGCCACTGAATTCCCTTTTTCCTAGATGGACTCCAACCTTAGCATCCCTGTGCTTTATGTATAAGGTAACAGACCATAATTTCTCTATTATGGATCAGCCGTAAAACCGGCCCATGGCTCTTGTTGTTGGTTATATGGTAACTCTGAAGCAGCATCCAAAGAGGTGTTACACAAGGCCAGCTAATGCTCGCCTGGTATTAATTTTTATTTTGCCTTTTAATTTTAATTTTGCTTTTGCTGTTCTGAAGGTGAGCAAAGCCTTGCACCCCTGCAGGATTCAAGGGGTAAGAACCAAGAAAAGCAGTCCAAGTCTATTGGGGGCAGAAAAGTAATCTGCTTTGCAGAAGGCCCGAAGGAGAGAGGGTGGAAGGAAGGAAGAAAGAGAGCAAGAAGGAGAGGACAGACATCTGCCACGCAGCTCCGGCACTTATAACAGAAACGATACGTCTGTTCAGACCAGAGCACATACTGGTTTACCCGGGCAATTCTGCTGTCACACGCCGCACACCAGACAAAATCATACATCAAAGTTCCCCAGCACTTGCTAAGCAGCAAGCGTGGCCATTTATCATGTAATATTACATATATGCTCTTTCGCCATGGAATGCAGTATGTTATGCTGAAACACAGTGGCAGCCGCCTCCAAACACACCGAAGGATCGAGCAAATTTGTGCTGGGGGGAAAACCATCAGTTAGCTATTACGGGGTGCCCATCACGCTTGCTTTGTTTCTCCTTTAAGTCGCTCCGCCGAAGCTGCATCATTAAAACTTCCCTCACTTGCAGTCTCTTTGGTGAGTAAATTGTCTACTTTTATATTTGAACAGGATGCACTTTATACTGGCACTTTGCTTAATTTCATTTCTGAGATTCACTACCTCAGCCTGCGGAACAAGAAATGTCCGAGCAGAGGTATCTATTATAGTTGAACATCGTGAAGCCTGTAAACTGCAAGCTTTCTTTAGGGGACACCATGTGGGTTATTATTAAACCAGAAAACATATGTGAATAATTGAGGAAAGGGATCCAGCATTTAGCTCAGAAAATGTGAAGTCAGCTTGCTGTGAATAACATATCCCTGCATTTTGACCTGTTACTGACAACAAAGATATTTCACTATTACCTGGCTAGGAATGATTGGGGTTCTTTCCTCCTTTAAATGAAAGCCAGTTGGGAGAAGCTGGCAACAGACAAATGATGCTCATTCCACCCCTGCTTTTACTTAATGGCTGATATCAAGATCCTCGGCATTTGTTGGTGACATTCCTATTAAAAACATATTTCTTATCTGGCTCTTTTGTTCCTACAAATCGAGCATGGAAATAAATCTGTGCTGACGGAGGGGTGAGCGTGCAGCCGTGAGAAGGAGAAGAGCTGGCCCTGGGCTTGAGTCCACCGTGCACCTGCCTGGGCTGAGCTCACCAGGCTTCATCCCCACGCAGGGAAGCACAAAACCCCATCCTTCAAGGAGCCAGACTATGCTGGGCTCGATAGAGGGGATGCAAAACCTAAAGCGGGGTTGGGACACTTTACTGCAGCCACCCAACCCTGGTGCTTTACGGGGGAGGACTGGGACACCAGCATCTGTGGGCAATACTTATGTGGCTATCCCAGGTGGAGGGACAGTGCTTGACAGCAGCAGAGTGTGCTGTTCCACCCGGCTATGCACTCCACACTTGGCAGGACCCCATCCTATTAATTCAATATATAAAGTATATTAATATGCCAATATGTGGGTGCAATAAGTTGCATTGGGCTAAGTAATTCCTGGCACGTTATGTGTCTGTTCTTCTGAGCAGCATCTTGTGTGTGTGGGGGAGATACATGATACACAATCACCATCATATCCAGATCAGGTGTCTAGGAGTAAAAAGAGATGATGAATTAAAATTTCATATGAAATTCTAGCTTTGGTGAGTACTGGAAAACATTACTTTCCCCTTTCCCCCTTTGTCCCTAGACAGGCTTTTATTGGGGCAGATGAGTAGATGTTTCACAGTCTTTTCCATTATGGAGAGGGGTTTTTTAACCACAAGTGTTGCTGAGAAGAAATGAAATTGCCTTACCAGATTGGTTTAAGGTACGAAAAAAAAAATCTGTAATGCTTATTAATGCCATACAGGCAAGGTGGGATAACACAGAGAATCAGATGAAGTTTAATGACAAGTGAAAATGTCATCTTTATTTACACTAACCAAACATGAGTTTGAGGTTGTGTTTTGCCTCCAGTTTATCTGAATTCCTCTGTTTATTTTATTATCTGTCCTTGGGGTATGGACAAAGCTTTACCTGATTATCTGGAGCCAGCAAAGACAGACATAACTTCAGGCTTCTGCAGATGGGCTGCTTCGGGGTCCTGGCAATGTGAGCAGACACGATCAGGTAACTGCCGTGGGGGATTAGGGCATCTGGTGACCAGTTCTAGCATTCACAGGAATAAACCCCAATCTTTCCTTGTAATAGCATCACCTAAGGTCAAAGTGGAAAAAGGACAGGGGGCTGGAAAGAGAAGGAAAATACTGCGTGTCTCTGTATTTCGTGCCAGTTGAGGTACAGCCACGTCTTGTTAATTTTCTCTTTGCAAAGTCCTTAGGTAAAAACACACCACAGGAGGAGATGGTGAGTATCAGAAGAGGAACCCCATCACTCCTACTACGGGGTGGACAAAACCCACCCAGGTCTCCTTGGAAGGTGCTGGCCTGCGTTTCTCATTCTTGAATTTAAATGCAATAGGGAAGTCTTGAGGTCTCAGAAGCGGATTGATGAGTGTCCCTGGGTGTGCAAGAGCCACGCTCACTGCAGGGACTTCAAAGGCAAACACCGAGATATTCCAGCCTGTGCCCTGCATGGAGCCCAGATTGACAGGGAATAACATCCCTTTCTCTCCCTTTGACATCTCCCTCAGAAATAATCTGATACGGTATCAGAACAGCAATCCTCTAGCACTCTATTTTGCTTTCAGCTCTACAAGGTCAACAGGGGATGAATCGATCACACAAGATTGATGAGGCCACCGGGTGGAGTTTGGGTGAAAACCACTTCCAGATTTAACGCCAGCTTTGCCTTTATACTCCAACTGAAAGCACGACTTTATTGCGTGAACACAAGTAACTCGGGAAGGGACTAACCACTTTGTAGCCAGGCTTTTTATGCAGTTTTTGTTTGTGATGTTTTTCCATCGTGTCTGAGCATAGTTTTAATTTAGTCTCAACGTGAATCTAAGACTGATAATTTTTATGATATTTTTACGGAGAAAAGACACTAAGCTACTTACTTTGGCTGCACTTCCTACCCTGTAGAAATTATTTATCCAAGCAGAGCAGCAAAGTGGGTCAGGGGAGGAATAAAACAGAAACTGCCCGCAAAAATGTTGAATCTCTTGCAAGAGCTGGATTAAGACTCAAGACATTGGGCAAAACCCGCTTGCCACGTTCTCCATTTCAAAGGGAAGGTGTCGGCTCAGATAGCTATGCGAAAAGGCTGCAAAGTTCGAGCTGCAAAATCCCTCTCCCCTGGTCCATAAGGATAGCCACAAAGCAGGCAGGAGAGAGAAGGATTCATCCCTCAAAGCTGCTCTGCCTTTACCATGTAAATCCCAAAGAGCCAGTTGCTTCCTTGACTCCATAAGAATAAAGCAAGAGAAAGCGCTCGAGAAAGCACGGGTGAGCAGCAGCGCCCACGGGGAGGATGGGAGTGGGGAGAAAAAGCTTATTTCCTGCAGTTTCTGCCCCAAACTGCTCACTTTAGGTTTAACCGGAGAGCTGCATCTTCTCCCAGCTCCCCGAATGGAGGGGAGCTTTGCTGAGCCCTTGAAATGAACTGGGACGTGCACAGATAGCATCGGCGACTGTAGGTCCTGGGCAGGGAAAAATAAAGAGCTCAAGTTGCAAAAAAAAAGAGAGCCATGGAGGAGTGAAACATGAGAGAAGTATGCAGCCTCCCTGACAGCTCCCCATAGCTCCGGCTTAACCATCAGGGCTGCAAGCAGAACCTTGGACCAGCTTCTTGCCACAGGAAAAGGCCACTTTGGTGCAGCTGGGAGGACTGGAAAACGTGCCCGGATAAAACGGTATTTGCGGAGTAACCAGAGAGAGAAGAGGAGATCGCACCGTTTGCCAAAGCAATCTGTGGGGATGAGCCGGGAAGTGCCAGCGACGCTGGCAGCTCAGCTAATCAAGCAGGATCTATCTAACATTAATAAACCAGAAGTGGAGGAAAGGAGATAAGCTCCACCACGGCTGTTGGCAGAAGGGTGTTTTCCCCACTTCACCAGCAGGAATCCAGCCACCCACAAAACCCCAACATATTTCTCCTCACATTAGCCCAATTAAATCTTCATTCCACTAAACTTCAGGTGGTGCCATACACTGCTATTTATTTGTGCCTCCTGGTGCTGATGAGCGATCCTACAGGACCACGAGCGAGCAATATCTTTCCATCTCCAGTGCATGGAAAGGAAGAGAAGTCATCCCAGGAGAACCTGTGCACCAAGAGGATGAAACAGTCAAGGTTTTCAGAGTCACTCTGAGCTGAACAAGGTCTGATCTCAAGGAGGTTAATTGCAGCTTTGTTGTGGCTATCTATAGGAGCATCGTTCCTGGGGGTAGTCCCAGCCAGGGCAGAGCTGGGGGCTGTGCAGTGTGTGCCAAATGGTTGTGGCCAGGCAGGCTTGGAAGCACTGTCTCTTGGATCCCAGCCCTCCCAAGGAATCTGGTCTTGATTAATCTGGCAAAGCACGTTCTCGGGGATGACATTGCTGGTGACCTCCACGGGCTACAAGGAGCATCAGAGACAGACCTGTGAGCACAATCCACTTCTCCTCACCCTCCGGGAAACGTCTCAGAAGACAAAACTCTCAAGTGGAAAATCTGGAATGTGCCTGAGATAGTAGGAACGGACCTTCAGCCAGGAAAGTGGGTGACATCTGGGGTAAGAAGACTGCTATTTACACAATAAAATTCCAGAATGACTCCAGATTCCTCTGATTGAGGCCAGATTTGTTCTTTCACTTCCATGGAAGTTGGTTGCTTCTTTCCCTTACATGTTTCCATGTAGCCCTCCCACTAACTTCTTACTCGAGAAGTAGGAATTCACACAAGTTTGAAGAGCCTGGGGGNGAAGAGAAAGAAAGATAGCTGAGTAAATCTGGCTTTTCCTCTGATCATATACCATAGACATGCTGTTGGTTTCCAGGAAGCGATTAGAACCAGAGGTGAGACCCGTGGGCAAACTGGAAAACATCGCTCCGCTCATCCCACGTGATCTTTCCTCACCAAAATGTTAGGGAACCAAGCTGTGTGGTATGGAGCCGCCTCAGATTGCTCGCAGATGTCAGGATGAAGAGAAGAAGTTCATTTCCGTCTGTGAAGGAAAGGTCACCAAGGAGCACAGCTCGTGGCAGCTTCCACCAGTGCACGTGTGCCCACCAAACGTGACAAAAGGCTGCTGTCGGGGACACTGGCCACGCAGACAGCACATTTCGCAACTCGAGCTTCCATTAGGGCGAGGTTAGGCGTAAGTGTGTACTCGACCTCAGGTACCCGCTGCCTTCCAAAACGTTTTTCAAGTCTTTTCCCCGTGGTATTTTCGAAGAGCGGCTCCTTGAGGTGGGTGATTTCCAAAGAGGCTGGTTGTGCAGACAAGTCGTGGCGGATGGTCAAGAGTGGGAAAACGCACAGCTGGAGGAGCGGTGGGGTGATGTGTTTTGCAGTGTTTGGCGTAGTCTGAGTCAGCAGCCTGCCTTTTCTCCCAGGCAAGAATAGATATTTCATGCAAACTTTGCCATCCTGTTCTCGTTTCCTGCCTATAAGAAATGACCCGAAGGCAGAGAAGGAGACAATGCAGTAAACTGCCACGCATGTAGGGTGCTGAGAAGCCAGGAGCATTTTCAAAGGAAGCTTTTCAGTGTCTGAATTCTTTAGCAGCAGCAGAGATGAGGAGGAGGAGGGGGTTACTGGCTGACTGTGGAAACAGGCGGCTGCGCTGTGGGAGCTAACGGGGAGCCGTGGTTGTCACTTAAACACAGTGAGGAAGAGGAAGGCAATTGAGGTCCCAGTACCCAGTGTATACTGGGCAGCTCTCCCAGCTCCATTTGCAGTGCTTCTCTGATCTGTCCGTAGGTCTGGACTGGGCTGGACTGGACATGTCCCATGCAAGGGTTTATGAAATTCGTCCTGAAGTTCAAGAGTTCTGAAGACTGCGGAGTACAAGACCTTCTCACCGTGGGTGTCACCTGTCAACACTGCTATTTCTAATACTGTTTTTTCACCCTTTCTCCTTCTATTCCATGCACAAATCCTTTAAAAATCCAGCAGTTTAAACCAAATATTAATTTTCTAATTTTTTTTTTCAAAACAAAAACACTTCAAAAAAGCCTGTACGATTAATTTCCTTTGCTAGAAGTTCCTCTCTGAAAATCAGCTCAGCTTTTTGGGGTCTGACTATTCACAAGGGGTAATGCAGAGCCTGAATCCGAGCCAGTCAAAGCTCAACACCTCTGCAAAGTCAGCCTCGGCTCCTCTGGGAACCAGAAGCTGAACAGGCCACATTAGAGCTACCAGTCCTCCTCTGGAGGGGATGCAGAGCTGGTATCTGGCTCACACATGGCTGAGGCCATCCTGACGGAGGCTTGCAAAGCCGGGTAGTCCAGACTGAATTTCAGCCGGGGATTCGTGTTAACAGGGAATGAAAGTGGTCCCTTCTGCTGGGTCAAATTCTCCCCATTAGCCACTCCGTCAGTACTTTTCCCCCTTCTGGTGTATGTGTCTCTTTTGAGACCACCATAGATCAGGAACTCATCTCCAGATGAACTACTGCTTGCCCAGAGTTTGTCACTGCTTTGGGATCATCAGCAGAAAAATGCCTCAAAACATTCCTCATCATTATCATAATTATTACTGTGATTGCTGCTCAGTCCCAGGAAAGCAACACAAGTTTCATCACACAGCAGTACCTGAAAATATCTCAACAAATCAGTTTTTTCTTTATTTTTATTTTTAATAAATTATTTCTAACAGGAATAGCTTCTTGTTCTTTTGGCCAGTGGGGGCCTGGAGCTGGGTGTAAGGAGCACACTTCTACGAGTACCAGCGCTGAGCTCTGTATAACCCAAGTGAAAACAGCAAAAGGTAACTGGGAAATAGATGTCAGCAGTGCTTCTAATCATCACAGGCCTCCTCTGACACATGTTTTTAATTGCTTTAGGAAAAAAAAAAAAAAGAAGAAGAAAAAAAAAAGGAAAGAAAAGAAATAAAACCAGTTATGAATAATCTAATAAGCTTACCAACCACCTGTGAAACGTGGCTTCCCAGCTGCAGAAAATCAAATGCAAGAATAGAAAACAGAGCGTTCTCCGAGGCAACACACATTCACATTAGGGGCGCGTCGTCCCAAAGCCGCAGAAGAAAAATGCATTAATGCCATTTTTGGCTCACGGCGTTCATGCCACTCCGTGAAAAGTATCTCGGGGGAGTGTTTATTTAAGGAACACAGAGAATCTGCTCTGAAGTCAAAAGGTAGAGGGGGAAGATGGAAGAGGGAAACCTGCTCCTTGGCGTAATTTCAAATGTAAAGATCAACATCATCAACAAAATCCCACATAGCATTAATTTGAGGGATTGCAGTCCAGCAGGCAGAATTACCCCAGAATAATTAAGCATGTTTCCCTGATATCTAGACATTCAGGAGTAAGTGTTCAAGCAAAGTTAAAATGCAGAGCTATATAGGCACGGCTTTATTCCAGAAGTAATTTGTTTTCCTGCTATGAAAAGAGGGTTATGTTCAACTGCATTTTGGAGCCACCCAGCAAATGTCCTGGTGAAGCTGTTTTTCATGGGAAAGAGCTGTTTCACGGAGGGAAAAAGGTAACATCCTGACATGGAGGGGAAAAGAGTGGACTGTATTTTCAAGGCTGTTTTGACATGTTTTTCTTCTACACGGAACCAGACTTCAAATACGGCTTCTTAACCACGACAGCTAAATGACCCACCCAGAGAACTCTTTTTCCACAAACAATATAGCGTCTGGAGAAGGAGCCTGAGAGGAAAAGCAAACAGTCCTTAAAGAAACTACTTTATTTGGATAGTTCTGAACCACTGGCATCGGGGGCAGATTTTAAGTCGGTGGGCGTGAGGAGAGGAAAACTCATGGTTTTGATTTGAAGTAGCCACATCAAAACCTGTTTTACAGAGGGGAATGGCAGTATTTTGAAAAATACATCCTTCTTAAGGGGATGTTAGGGAAAACAATTCCATGGCCTGTTGAATGATAAAAGCCAACACGTTGGCTGAGGAGAAAAAAAACCATTTGCTTGTAAAGTGAAGTTCTTGGATAAATCCAATTCCCCGGCGCCAGCAGCACTTTTAGGTGAAGGCAGTTGTCATGCACATGTGTTACTAGTGGACAGAGAAAGGTCAGAGACCAGGACTGGTGGGAAAATGTTGTTCTTTCTTTCCCACCAAACGGACTGCCAATGTGCACACATTGTCAGCAAGACACTAAAAAGTGACTGTGACCCACTCTGAAGACACCTGGAGCCTCCGTTATGGATCCACCCACATGTCCTATTCAGGTGCCTCCTATCAGCCAAGAGTCTCCAAGACATTGCTGATGCAGCAATGGTGGATGAGACACACATCTGCCTGCTGGCTGCTGTGGGATGATGTTGAAGGTAACATGACCTGAACCAACAAAGCCATTGAGAGGAGCTACTGGGAAATCAGGGGGTCTCTTGCAGAGTCTTTTGACTTTGACTTTCAGCTTTTGACTTTGGCTTTCCCATGCACTCCTGATAACTATACCATAAACCTACTCTGTGGTTTTAGTCAGCAACCAAATTTAATTTCCCATACCACAACATTGCATCTCCCCTGGATGGCTGCTTCTGTGTCCAAAGGAGCTTTTCTTATGTTTTTGTGCAAGTTCCTACAGGTGAAGAACAGCAAGGCAAAACATCAAGCAGTTCTTCTGCATTGCCAGAGGCTTCTGGGCAGGCGGTAAAGGAGAGCGGAGAGCAGCAGAAGATGGATGATGTCCCCGCTGAAACCCAAGCATGGGGTAAGTGGCCATGACATGACTGGACCACCAAAGGACCTACATGCCATCTTCTCCTCCTACAGCCCATGAAGTTTCTGGCTGAGGCAGCCAGAGATACAAATTGCACTTTCAAGAAGGTTTCTGAGGTCTGGAGATGTGTTTTCATTCTGGTGTGGAACAAGAACCAAACTTTTCAAACACTTCCCTTAAGTGGATTTGTATTTTTTTTTTGTTGTTGCCATTGAAACATCTGTTTTCAGACTGAGAAGATCAGGATTCTTGTTTAGATCCTTCTTCTGCTTATAAATTGACCCCAGAAACTCTGCAAACTTTCCCATGGAAATGTTATTAATGGGACTGTTGCAGTGCAAGACGTTTTGGTTTGGATGAAGCAGCATTTTCCAACAACAATGACAACGAATCTCATTAAAATGTTTGAGTGGCTCCAGACCCCAAAAGCACCAAAGTGGTTTTCTGAGCATCTTCGGGTCCTGCAGCATAAAACATGCGATAACAAAGTGACATTATTGTCATCCATCAGATAGGCAATAATACGGTATTCACTTTGCATATCTGTAATGGCCCTACATCAATGGATCTTTGTTTGCAACAAATCTCTTACAAAAAATGGGAAAAGGAAAATACCATGAAATACCTCCGGACTCTCAATGCCATTCAGCAAGGATGCATTTTAGTCATTAATCACCCACATTTAGGCAAGCAGTTAGAAAAGCCCAGCTGTTCCAGGCCACAATGCTTCCCTTTATTACATTAACATCTCCCCACTAACAAGACAGCTTCCACACATGATCTCCAAGAAGGGCCATAATGCCTTATTCCCAACGTGGTTGTTGTGGCATTGTTTTAGATTGAAAAGTTCACGGACTTAATGCCTTTAAAAAATCCCAGTTCAGCCTAATTATCTTCTGAAGAGTTCCGTACAGGCGATATCTGATTTCAAACCAGCTCCGTGTTTACCCGGCAGCTCCCAGGACAGCGTGGGGGTCTCTGGGGAGTGAGAAAGTGAGCTCTTGTTTTCCCCTAAAAGCCTTCATGGAAAGCACATGCTGGGAGAAGTTATGGATATGACCCTCTAGAAATGTACTTTTGGGATGGGGTCAGGTACAGAACAAGCTCTGAACTTCAAACAAGAGGGAGCTGTCTGATGGGTTTAACCTGTGCTTCGTGCCCCATCCTGCTGAAGCACCAACCAAATGACACCTCATTCCTTCCCCTTCCCGTAATGCGTAGTGCAGAACTGCGTTTCCTCTCCTTGTCTCTGATTCAGGATCTTTTTTTTCCCATGAATCAGACATCCTGCTACCAGTTTTCTTGTTGTGTTTTTTGGTTTTGGTTGTTTTTTTTTTTTCCTGATACCGACACCCGCTTCTCTGGCAATGTGGTCCTTTCTGCATCCCACCACTCACCCTCCTACTCACCGGTCTCCAACCGCACCTGTAGCTCCCAAGTCTGGGCTTTCCCAAGGAATTCAATGTTGGGAGGGACTCAGGCACTGCTGAGCTTCACCAGGCTGCCGAATATTTCCAGATAAAGCTCATCTTTTTCTGGATCTGGCCCATGAGCATCCTCCTGCGCAGGACCATGCTCCCTCATCCTCACCCCGGGGCTGGGGCTGTGCTTTTGGAGCTGCTCATAGCCACCCCCTCTTTTGGCAGCACCTCTCCCCATCGATGCCTTCCAGGGACTAAATCCACCGCTGTTCGAACCCACAGCTTTGGAGTGGGTTTAAAATTTCCCAGGGCGCATTCCTACGGCCTCTAGTTTCCAAACTCTCAGGAATTTGCCACACAAACATGTTCCTTCCCTTTATTTGTTTCTTCCAAGTAATTAGATGGGGGGATCATTTGTTACCTGTTATACCTTGGTTTAAGCCATTTGGGAACAAAGTGAGAAAAGAAAAAAAGAAAAAAGAAAGAAAGAAAAAAAAAGAGACTTACATTGGATTAAGACTGCTGATTGTAGTAACAAGAGGAGGTATTTTAATGACAGGTTTAAGACTTGCTAAGTAACTGCCATGAGGATTATGAATACATTTTGTAACAGGGTAAGATTAACAGATAATCCTGTACCAAAAAAAAAAAAAAAAAAAAGGAAAGATGGCGAGTGGCATTTTAGAAAGAAAAATAAACTACAAAAACATCAAAAGTGTTTGGAAATTCCCCATAAGGAAATTTTTCCCTGGAAATGTTGACATCATTAAAAATGTTGGGGTCACTGTCCTCAGCAGGATTGAATGGATTGGTCTTAAAGTGAGTGAAACAGTGATGATTTATACCTTATATAAATTGGGCATTTTTAAAAATGAACTAGCAAGCTTCTTGCCAAGCAGCAGCCTGGCATCCTCAGCTGCAGGGAGTGCAGTCTGCAAGGACCAAGCTGCCTTTCGTAGAAAATGAGCTCCTGCTCCCCAACAATGCTGTTATTGATACCTAAATGTCATATGGAAATTTCGAGGACACTTGGGGCCTTTCTCTTTCCTGACTCCGAAGGACTTGCCAAACTGAATCTCTGACCAGCCATTAGCTTTTGGATTTGACCCTTTCATTCTGTATTCACCATCACAAGTAACACAGAAAAGGTTGTGTTTTCGCTCATTATCAGCAGTGGGAGTGTACTGGCCGCAACACCTTCTTGGCTCTACATGCATCGTTTTAAATCCACAGGATCCGTGTGGGCAGATCTCTGCTGACAATGAATGAGTTTCTGAGCGGGTTTTGCGGCTCTGAAAGGAGCTGAAGACAGGGATGCTTGTGCTTGGTGAGGGATGTAGCCACTCAGCAATCTGCCAGCTGCTAAGCAAACCCAGCATTGATGGGAAGGACTATGGCTATTCTCTGACCAGCAGAAATCGGGACTGATACCCTTACTATCTTTTCCAAATGCCATTTATTCCAGTATGAAGAAAATTATAAATTTAGAAATGAGTTAAAAGTGTTTACAGGAGATGTTGTAAGCTCTTTCAGTTCGCTTGAAGCTGAGCTTCACCTATTTTCCAACTGAAAAATCAGGGAGCCACTGGATGCAGCAGGGCTTGATGTCCAGAGCAGGAATCTCTGGTCTAAAGCATTTCTGGGCTATGCCTTGGCAAATAACACCATATTTTTTCCAAAAGGCAAGTATTGATATTAGCGTAACTTGCATGGTTCCTGTGAATGACAAACCTCAGTAACACTTCACTTAAAAACCAGCAGAAAACAAGCACTCCATGAAAACAGAAATGATTGATAGACCAATTTTAGTAGGAAGCATCTTGTTAGCCTTTTACTCTCACTCAGCTGAGAGAGATGAAGATCACTGCCCGTCACAAGGTGGGATCAATCCCAGCTGCCCAAGGCTTCACCCATGGATGGATCTTTTTTGCCAACTCAGGCACAGAGGCAAGACTTAAGCTATGATGGTGCTGTGACTTTAATTGCATTTTGGGGCCTTCTAAGCGTAGAGAGGGAGAAATGAAAGCACACTCTGATTTAAATGAAGATGGGAAATGTAGCTCAAATGGACATAACCTTCCTCAAGACACACTGAAATCAGCATAAGCCATTTCCCTTATCGGGGCAGATTTTGCAACAAGGTTCTGCTAAAGTGTCCAGTTATGGTCTTTGTTTGGTCCATGGCCACGGAGAAGCAAAAACTGCTTTTTCTCTGAGAGAAGCAGTTTCTTGCCAAGTATCCCCACACAAAGAAAACAAACACATGAGAAGGCACCATTGCAGATACCTAGGGAGATAAGCTGCAAAAACATGTGCTCTGGGCAAAAGTGCAAGGTGCAGAATGTGAGTTCATGATCTACATGTGTTCTTCACTCTGCTTTGTTTATTTTCACTTGGTTTTGATGTGTTAAATTAAGGGATAGTTCATGGCCGTAAGTCATCTTCTTGCTGTTGGAAGCCAAATAGTGGGAAGCAGGTATCTTGCACATCAGAGGCCAGCTGTTTCACAAGGAGACTTCAAATGACTGAAGTGAGAACATGAGCAGTTGTTGTGTGGCTTAAAATGTTGAAGTACCTCCAAAGTTTTAGGAACAAAAATTGCCCTAGGTCTCAACTGCAAATTAGAAAGGGATGAAAATGTCTGCGCCTCAAAGTGCTTCAATTATTGAGATCATTAAACTACCAGGGGTGCATCTGAGTTTCCATGATCCTTTGTGGTACGGTTCCTGCTCTGAAGGCTCCCCTTGGATCACGACCAGCCTGTGCGACACACATGGAGGTAAGTCCGGATGGGCCATTCTGGTTCTGGAGGAAGAAGGGGAACGATGAAACTCCTTTACCTGCCACTGGCACTTGGGGAGCAGACACACACACTAGCCCAACTGTGTCCCCACAGATGGCTGTGACAGTCCCCTCTCCCACTGCCCTTGAAAGTTTCCTTTCCTCATTGCTCCTCTCTCCAAATCTTCTTTCCTTCTCCCTTCTCCTGTGCTCCCGTCCACCATAGCCCATGCATGGCCGTACTCTGCTTTCCATCCTTTCCCAAACAGATATTTCCTGCTAAATCAGTGAGTCTAACTGGCTCCTGAAGCACTGAAGCTCTGTGTGCAATATGCCATACACAGAGGTGGAAGGTCTTGTGAAAGCACAAGCAAAGGAATTATGTAACTTGGAGAATCACAGAATCACAGAATCACCTAGGTTGGAAGGGACCTTTTAAGATCATTTAGTCCAACCAATGGAAAAAATAAAATAAAATAAAAAAAAAATATATCCAAAAAAACCAGCAACCATAAACAACACACCACCCAACACTAGAAGAGCCGGGTGCTCTCAACACTCACAAAGGGACAGTTGAACGTCTTTCTTTCCCTCTTCCAATTCATCTTTTCCCATGCAGCGGATGGGTGCATTATAAAATGAATGCAATACTGGTCTATAAATGGCCCCCAAAACACCTTAAAGAATTTTAGATAAAGTTTTGGGAGGCTGCCCTGCACCTCTGGGGGTCCAGCTGTTGGTGTCTGAGAACCAGCAAGTGTTTTTCTGGTGTGTATTTTCACAGTCCTGGTGATCTTATTGACAAAGGGAACTTGTGCAGCAGCAGCAAGAGAAAGCAAAATCAAACTTTCTGCAGAATTTTCCCTTCCACAACAGATAAAAATGATTACTGTAAATGACTCATGGCTGTTGACGTTTAGAGTCCATCATCCTTAAAGTGGAGTGAGCTCTGTTGAAGCAGTAAACTCCAGGGGTTGTGACCTGGCTAGGAGTGTGTCCGGCAAGTACGCTCTCAAGCACCAGGAATCAAGGGTACAGGATGGTCGAGTAATTTCTGTCCTCCCTTTTGTTGCGATCACCATTTTTGCCTTTGGTTCTGTAACAGAACTTTAAAGGGGACAGTGGGGAAACTGCTGGAAGCCAAAATCACTTTGCAGTGCTGGGCTGCACAGACAGTGTCTGTGAGCACAAACCTTGTCCAGTGTGTGTGTGCAACAGGCAGTGGCTGGATTAATAATACATTAAAAAAAAAAATAAAAAAAAAAAAAAAGCTTTTTTTTTCCCCCAAAAAATAAACAATGAAGTTCTCAATTTGCTATTTATGCATTTCAGAGCTTCAGCTGTTCTCTGGCAGCATTTCTAACTGATGAAGTCCACCGAAGTTTACCATGAAGATGGCTTTCCTCATAAAATTCCAGAAGTGAGAGATTCGTTCCTGGTTACTCAATATCCAGTTCCCCAAGCGAGAAGCAGAGGGTTTAAATCACCAGTGGCACACAGGGACTTCAGAGAAATTAGGCTAAGCAGTTTTTTAACACGCCTCAGCCACCAAAAGAGTTTGCATAAAATGCATACCAATAATGAATGCTTTCACAGACTCATCCATCACTGCAAGCAGGGATTGAATGCATCTGTTAATTTATTTGCAATGAGTAACCCAATCTTTTCAGAACAAAATGAAGGTCTCGCTGCCCTGTTTTTCTCAGCCATGAAGTATTTCCCCTTTACATCCCCCCCCACAACTCATTGGTACCTACAAAGCCAACGAAACCACCAAGACAGAACCAACCCCGCCAGCAGTCGTGTTGCTAATACACAGCTTGGCATCAAGGTTTTGGCTGTCCTGTTTGTTTTCCCAAATCCAATTTAAAGTTGTGGCACACTTTATTAGCTGCAGACAGAATATTTAAATTCAAAATATTATTTTTTTTTTAAGTTTCGTCTTTTGAAATGGCAATTGGCGATATTCGAGCCACATGTTGGCCACTTGTTTTGAGGACAGAGGGTGTACCTTAGTACAAACCTTTCTCTGTTTCTTGAAAAAACAACAATAAAACACCCTTTGCCTTTTATCCACATCTGGCTGCAGCCAGAACAGTGACCCATGGAATTCAAAATTTCATACTTCACTGCTGCAGGCAAAGTCCAGAGGTTATTCTTGCTGTGTTTGCGAAAGATGTAGCGCTGTCAGAAGGAGAAGTGCTTATTGAAAAAACACACGGGGTTTCTGTTTCCAAAAAATTATGGAATTAGCCAGTGATAAGAGACTTTTTAATGCCCTCTAGCCATTCATGGGACTTAATAAGGAACGGCTCAGTTAACTGCAAGTCAGCCCATGTCAGGTCTTACGCATGGAAAGTGCCACCACCACAGCTCAGCCGATCTGTATTGCAAAAGCGACATCTCTCCAAGGGTCTGCAATTCCAAGGAAACAGTTAGACATAAATAACAAAATTGTAGTAACCTTGAATTTAACCTTACACTGAAGATGCTGTAATACCGCAAGGACTCAAGATTCCTGCAAATTCAAGGAGTAAAGGACCTGTCAGCAGGAGGATGATGAATTTAAGCTGTTTACCCAATGCCACCACCCAAAGGTTACCCTTCTACATTCCTGAGGACCATGAACTTAAAATTTGGTATGAATTGAGAAGCTGGAAGTCATACTCAAATCCATATTCATCAAAGCTCTTCCTTTCTCAGACAAAGCAACCTGCTACAGTTCCTGTAAACCCTACTTGTGAGAAGTATGAGGCCAAAGACCACCATTATTATTTTCCCTTTAACGCATAACTGGAGGTGCCCAAACTCACCGCTCCTGTTTGGTGAAAAGGGTTCCCCACATGTAGAGTTAGACATTTTTTCAGATGAAAAAATACAGTTGGGTGAGCACAACTCTGTGGGAACTGAGATGTGAAATGCCTCTGTCAGCTTCACATTCCCGAATGAATTTTTCCCCCTTTAGGATATAGATGGATGATGAAGCAGTAAAGCAGACAGCTGTTCTTTGCTGTCGTGGGGTTCAGGATCATGTCCCATGGGAGAGGTTGTGCTCTGGGAGCAGCAGGAGCAACGCAAGCACACCTTTAGGTGGCAGGGATCCTCCTCTGCTCAGGTCTTTGAGCATCTAGAAGAAAGGCTATTGCAACGTGACCGATAGCAGCAGTTCTGTACTGCAGGAAGCCTTTTGTGCAAGAAGGACAGGCCAGGAAATGTACTTCTGCACAATAAATGCAGATAATTGGAGACAGTTGTAACCAAACCCCTCTTCTATTTATTTTCTACTGCTTGTATGGGAAGAGGCAGCAAAACACAGGCGGTGGCCGTGAGCAATGACCTGGCTCCCAGGGCAGCCCTTCCACTGTGGTGGGGACCCTGCACGGAGATGCCGGCTGATGTTGGGACACAGCAGCACAACGGCAGAGGACAAGGAACTGCCCAACGTGAGCAGGTCCATGCTGCACCTTTCCCCAGCATATCCGCTGCAGGACCAGCATGCTGCTCCTTCCAAGGGAAATGTCTGATTCCCGAATCTGGTTTTGGCTGGCATGCAAATCCCACCATCTTTCATGTGTGTGTAGTGGGGGGGAATGACTTTACAACTTTAATGATCGCAGAAGGATATTCATCTGCCAGTAGGACCTTTAGGAAGCACATTTCCTTCTGCCTTGCATGTGATTCTGAAAAACATTTGGTTGACATCTTTCTTTGAAGCTTCCCAATCATCCTACGTATCAACAAAACCCGAACAGCAAACCATTGACAGAACCAGAGTTTCACAATATTTTGGTTAAGGAACAACTCGTCCTCTCTGCTTTCATGCTTCCCTGTCATGTTTCCTGGAGGCAGGATTTCAGCGCCGAGAAGGCCATTGGACCCCATATCCATTGAAAGGGATGATTCTTCTTTGTGGCCTGAACTCAGGAAAACACCCTGAAAGCAAAGTGTGAAGTAGGTATTTAAATGCTTTGCTTTCTTGGTACAGACTTAAGGCTGTTTAAGTCCTTTCCTATCACCATGAAGTCTCAGTGTGTGCTTTAATAACTGCATTGAATATGATCCAAATAGATGCAGGATAAAGGCAGTATCTTAATGCTAGCGTGTATGTGTTTGCCAACCATTGTGCACCTCAATAACCTTTGCATTTCAAACAGTGACAAATGAAACAAAATAGTGTGCTGAGGTAAAAACCACTTTGTAGATATAGTGTCATTGGCCGTTTCTCTCAGGAGGAAGGTCTGAGTAACCAGCTCCCTACTTTTTCTTTTAAATCTTAAGCCAAGCAATGCACTCTATCATATTAGTCATATGGGAGCCATAGTAGAAGCATTTATTTCCATTTGGATTGCCTAAGAGTTAACCTAGGAGAAAGGCAGAGCATGCTGATGACACCAAGCCCATGTAGATACGTATCATATGGTTTCCAGCTCCATCCCATTTGGCTTGTATCAGCAGTGCTAAATTCCTCTGTAATTCCCAAATTGCATTCCAACTGGTTGACATCCACATTAGCTGGATGTTAATCCAGTTAAAAATAAATGCAAATTTTGAAAAGAAAATGAACTCATACATGCTTGGAAAACAAACTCTTCCCAGTTTGCTCTCATTTGGGAGACATCAGCAGTTTTTCTTCCCCGTTTCTTTCAAGACCATTTGAAAGGGGTGCCTGAATAAAGTATTTTAAAACAAACAAACAAACAAAATACAACAAAAAAAACCCCAAACAAGTGAAAATGGAAGAGAGGAAGTGACTGATCAGTTTCGCTGAAGGCCACCTTCATCCTCACCTACAAACCAGATCCTGTGGTTTGCACATTAAGCCAAGACAAATGGCCTTGCCACCCATCAGGGTCTCTATCGCAGACATTGTGAGGGTTCTCAGCTGTGCTGTCGTAGCTACAGCGTTGCTCCAGTTGCAGGGAAATGTGATTAATGAGAAAAGCTTTCCTGGTGCATTGCCACCATTTCTAGAACGAAATGTAATCAGACTGGTATTCTTGCTTTCCCTTTCCCCCCCAAGATCTGCTTGCCCATCTTCTCAGCCATGCTCTCTTCCTAGGGTTATCTATACTTAGCACCATCTGGTGAGCCCCAGAGATATTACAGGCTTATTAAGAAAGTCTTAAACTGTGAGTGGAAGCACCAAAGATGCAGGGGAATTCAGTCCTGCGTGGTCTCCAAGGAGAAGCTCCCGGTGATGACAGATGAGCCTGGTCCATGCAGCACTTGCCCCCCTGCCTTATTTACTTGCCTGGTTTGCTCCCCAAAGCTCCCTGGCTTCCCATGCCATAATGTACAGTGGCATTTCCATTAGCCTGCAAGGGGGCTGGCCCATGCTGGGTTGGAGTCTGTGTCCCTGATTACGAGGGCTTTAATGTCCATTTCCCCACTCCTTTGATCCTGTCCATGGCATGCAGAAGAAAGGAAAATCTGGCTTTTGTCTGAAGCACATTTAACCCCGCTGCCCAGAAATGGGACCTTGTCAGTCAGTGGATTTCATGGGTGGATGAATGAGATCACAACAGTCTTCAGTTCATTAAAAATAAAAGCCCTTCCTAGCTGTTGCTTTAGACCTATTAGGAAATTAATGTATTTCATGTCAGGCCTTAATGGCAAGAGAACACAGCATTATTACTTTTATAAGACAAATACAAGCAGCAGCTAAATAGCTCATCAGCTCCCGAGCTGGGGTGGATTTCAGATGAGCTCCTGTAGCCCAGCTGGTATGAAATCCCCGATAATAGACCCCAGATGAAACCACTGCAACCAGGGGTAGAGCGGGCGTGCTGCTAAATGGCTCTGCAAGCAGCAACCTGGGCCATGGGATCGCATGTCCTTGTCTCCAGCTGGGATTTTCAGAGGAGTTTGATGTCAGGAGAAAAGCCTGGCCACTTGTCTTCTTCTTTTTTCTTTTTTTTTGTGTGTTACTTTAGGGACTTTCAGAACCCAGCCTGTTTTCAAAACTTCTATATGTTCTTCTTTAAAGAAATGAAGCATTTGTCAGAGACATGCATGTGCCCTCATCTCTGTTTAAAGCAGACACCCATCAAGGTTTGAGCGCCAGGGATGCTGTTGAGCTGGGGGCTGGAAACATTTAAATATAGTCCTCCAAAAACTTGCTCTGTCACTTGTCTGCAGCATGACGTCCCCTCCTGAGAGAGAATTGTGCTGGAAGTGGGAGAGAAGGGATAAAATTGAGCCCTCTGAACTTTTAATGCTGAGATTCAGGGGAAGAAAGACCAAATGCTCAGTGTGTTGTTTGCTGCGGTTCCAGGGGTGCTGTGTGCCTGGTTGGGGTGGGGTGGGGAGGGGGTGACTAGAGCAAACTGCCTTTAAAATACATCCAGGACATGCTGTTCGTCTTCTCCTCTCCTGGACCTGTATGCCACTACCACAGGTGTGAAGAGAGACGCTGATATCACGACAGGGGCAAAGCAACAACAGCTGCGTTTCTGGGGCTTAATTAATGAATGTCCCATTCAGGTCCCACCAGCGCCATCACACTGGGCGTTTGAAGAGCACCCTCAGCTCTCCCAACACTTGGCAGTGCGCTGCTGCTGGTTCACGTTGTATTCAAACAAGCACAAAAATAAGTTCAAACCCTCAGCATTCATCAGAACCAAAGGTTATTTCCTTGCTCGTGCCAGGACCACCGCATGGATGGAATTTCCCTGGGCTAAACTCTCTGCCAGTCTCAAGGTGTATGAGCCAGCGGCTTGCTATCAGAAGGAAAACAGGGGAAAACCAGAAAAGCCTCTGTGGTTTGTCTGTAATAAAGAGGCTGGAAGCAAGGGTCAAAAGCAGTCATGGCCAAGGCTGGAATAATCTCTGCAGCAGATACCTGCCCATCTGCAATTTTCTGGCTTGATAGTTACATGCTGTGTGCACCCATGGGGAGTAAGCAGCTTCTTCCTGACCAGCTGGCTGATAGAGTCATCTATCAGATAAAGAGAAACCCAGGTATACCCAGCAGCTGGAATTAAAACACTGGCAGCCAGAAATTAGACGTGTTTTGAGCCCTGAGTGTAATTATCCACTAGGGCTCTCCCAAGGGATGTGGTTGCCTCGTCATCACTTGAAGATTTCTGACCAAGATTGGGTGTCCGGAGCATCGTTAGAGTTCTGCACGTGGGCTCGATGCAGCACTGCAGGAGATGTAGCTGGCAAAGAGCGATCCCTCGTGATCTTAGACAGGATCTCTAGGAGGGATCACATCTCAGAGTTCATGTGTTGATACGTCAGCGTTGAGTTAAACTGGCATTCAAATCATCCTGGCAAATCCACCAAGTGTTAACGTTTATTGATGTTAATTGAGACACTGAATGTATGACTGCAGAAATGCTAGGGTTATGCAAGCAAAAATCAACCTGGCGCTATGCAACAGACTTAGAAGGCATCATGCCTAATCCTTTGTGTCCTCCTAGCTGACATGCCTGAATCAGGGTGAAAAGGTGTCTGTCAGTGCCTGCTCTCTACGCTCACATAAGTTTTTTCACAGACACAGAGACAGCATTGCATCTCCCCTCTGCGCTTCAATTGCAAATAGCTAAAACATCTGATTCATACTTAGCCTAATTATATTAATCCTAAAACAAATAATCCCAGCTCTTATGCTGTCAGCATGTAATTTTGCCGTTATTTCGAAATCACAGAAAATGGAGCTGGAAGGGAGCTCGCAAGGTCACACGGCGTGACTGGGTGCCAAAAGCTCTCCGAACCATCCCTGTGAGGTCGAGATGCCCTGTGAGGCTGCCTTTGTACCAAACAGTAGTGGCAAACCCGCAGCCTGCCCCAAAACTCCATGCAGGAGCACCCCTACCTTTAATTTAAATCTCTTCTGCTACAGATTAAGCAATTTCTTTCCTCATTCCCAAATGGACACAAAGCCAGTTTAGTTTTTTCCTCTCTATTTAAATACTTGAGTTATAATATCACGTCTTTCCCCTCTGTCCTCCTTGCTGAGGGCAGCACAAGCTCAGTTCTTGCCATCTTCCTGCAGCAATCACATTTTCTAGACCTCTCATCATCCTTTGCTGGGCTCTCTCCGGATCTTCCTTGAAGTCCAGATTGGAAAATCTGGACCATTCAGTGCAGCTGAGGCTTTGCCAGCCCCAAGAAGAGCTGAAGGGATACGTATCTGCGGGTGAGGGACAGCTGTATATGGCATGTGACGTTCTGGTTTACCCACTCCAGAGCCCTTTCTGCATTTTATACAAGCTGTTTGGCATACAGGACTGTCAGTCTGGCATTTCTGGGACAGTCATCCCAGCCTGTGACCCAGTTCATCCCTTTTCTGCAGCAGGCTCTCGGTTCCTTGCCATCTCTCCCCACTTGTCCTAGGGAAGTGCCAGCTTTTGCCTTTTTCCACACTGTATTACATCCTTTTTATTTCTATTTTTATTTTTTATTGCCCAGATCATTTGGGGCTCTAGTTTTGCCCACGAAAGGGCTTCCAACACCTCTTGCCTTGTCATCACCCAAGCATTGTTGTTTAAAGTTATTCCAGATAGAAGGGAAAATAATTTTGTTTTGTTGTTGTGATTGTTGTTTTTTATTAAATCAAAGAAAACACCCAAACAAACACCTTCTGGTTTTCCAAACCACCCTGAGTGCTGAATGTTGACAACCAGTGACAAGGGTAGATTTTCTCAAAACTTATCCAGTACCTCCAGGCTTTGGCTTCCTCTGATGGAAACACTGGAAGAAATGGTTGTATTTATAGTAGCTCATTATTTCCACTTTCTTTCCCAACTTTTACACACTCTGAAAAGTTTTGAAAGCGTTATTTGGGAGACAACTCCAACCTAGGTTTTTATTTTACCCGTCTCTGTTTGTTTGCTATTCTTTAGGTGTTGTGTTGAGTCAAGCTTGATACTGGCGTAGTGTGAAATTAGGATAAACCCTAAAATTAATTGTGATGCCTGCATAGGCATTTTTTTATTTTAATTTAAACAGCTCAGCAGAATGGATCTGGCCAGACTTAAAGGTTTTCTCTGCTGCTTTTGGAGCTACCTCAAGGACAGGAGCAGTTTAGGAACAAGAAATAGTGGTTTAGCTCAGATGAATCGCCTAACTTCATGACCTGGGCTATTTATTGCTGCACAACTCACTCATCATGGGTACCTCTACACAGCCTTGTCCTTTAACGCTGTCTTAAAGGGGTTGGGGTGAATTTGGAGCACAGAGGCAGAGCAGGAGAGTTTGCAAGTGAAAGAAAATAGAGCCAACTATAACATTAGAAAGACAACCAAGGACTAAGTGTTTGGAGAATGAGATCTTTAAAAACAGTTGCGGTGCTGTGCTCTCTGAATGACTAGTCCCCACGACTGGAAAATGTGTCTTATTTCAAGCCTGGACTAACCCTGAGGACTGAGGGCTGTTGCAACAGGGCCCCATTCTCCCTCGGCGATCATCGGGATGAAGGAGGACTTCTCCACCACTGGGAGATATAGACCCCATGTGAAGATCTTGAACCATCTGGGACTCTGAATTAATTTTCTTTGGCTCTCTGGCAGCCATGAGGGCACTAAAATTGAGAAGAGCATCACAGCAAGTGCAATAATTTCTGAGCCTGTTTTTTAAAATAAAATGAAGTGGATCGTGTGAAGGGCCAACATGTGATGGGCATTTCAGCCTTGTGATCCATCCGCCAGGCAGAAGCAACACTAAAGCACCATCTCTCAAGAGAAAAGTAAGGAATAAAGTAAGTAATATAATATTTTCCTTGTGAATCACTGCTACACTATGGGGGTAAGTACACAGAAGAGTAAATACACATATTACACAGTCATAGAATGGTGAAAGATCATGAAGCTCTAACACCACTGCCCTGGGCAGGGACACCTCCCACCACACCAGGTTGCTCAAAGCCCCATCCAGCCTGGCCTTGAACACCTCCAGGGATGGGGAATCCACAGCTTCTCTGGGCAACCTGTTCCAGTGTCTCACCACCCTCACAGGAAAGAATTTTTTTTCCAGTGTCCAATCTAAATCTCCCCTCTTTCAGTTTAAAACCATTACCGTTCATCCTATCACTGCATTCTCAGGTAAAGACTCTCTCCCCATCTCTCCTGGATGCCCCTTCAGGGACTGAAAGGGACTCAAAGGTCTCCCTGGAGCCTTCTCTTCTCCAGGCTGAACAACCCCAACTGTCTCAGCCTGTCTTCATAGAAAAGCTGCTACAACCCTCTGATCATCTCCATGGCCTCCTTCGGCCTTGCTCTGACAGGTCCATGTCCATGCTGGGGGCTCCAGCTGGACGCAGCACTGCAGATGGGGTCTCACCAGAGTGGAGTAGAGAGCTCAGATCAGTAAAAAGGTAGAATCAATATTGCAGTCAAAAGAAATAAACTCTTCTAAAGCAAAAACCACCCTCAGAGCTGCTGAGTTATGGCTGAGCTTCTCAGAGCTGTGTTTTCTGTCCCTGCAGTCTTGTGTTGCAGCGTATACATCTCAGCACCTGTCCTGTGTGTTATTCACCCAAACCAGAGTAGATCCCCGCCAAACTGCCCTGCTTGCCTGGCTAGGTATGAGGACTAGCCAAAGCTTGACAAGCACTTATCACACTTTTGATGTCCAGCCATAACCCAGGTCTGCCTGGTTTGCAAAGCCGAGTGAACTCCTTGCTGGACTGGGATGATTCTCGTGTTTCCCACCACCCAGCAGTAGCACTAATCCTCTTTGAAAGCTTCAGTCTTTACCACCCGAAAAAACTCAGCCTTGTGATTTTGGTTTTTTCTCCCTTTGTGCAATAAGAGTATATCCCAGAGCTAAAAGCAATGTTTTCTTTTCCCAGGAAACAACAATAACAACAAAAGTCCTAATTGATTTAATCAATTCCATGTGCATATCTAAAAGGACATTCATCTCGGCAGCTGATTGATGTACAGCTCAATGAAACCTACTCCCATCAGAGCTGGCACAGCCTTCTGGGCTGAGGTTTCTGCTAGATTCTACCCTGTGCCTTAGACCCCATAAAAGCTGCTCGTGGCTAAGAAAAGGAGCCTCTTGTGCATGTATGTGGGAGGGAAATCCCTGCTGACCCACTGGAGCGCACAAGCACCGAGCCCTCAACTGCCTCAGCCCTCCCTGAGCTCCTCTGCGTGGCAGAGCAGGCAGCCAAGGTAAATGCAGATGTTTGAGTGGAGCTCTGTTTTGGGATCCATCAAGGTGAGCTGCTTTCAGGGTGATGTGAAAAACTGACCTATGCATGGAAGCATGCTCAAGAACAGAAATTATACCTGCAATTACATCAGGTGGGGGGAAAATGCAAGGCAAAGGGCAAAGAGCCAAGATCAAGGAAAAAAAATACCTCCCTGGGGTAAATTACTGTGCAATTAGGTACGTGTGATAGGTAGCAGATGAGGATCCATCTTGCCATGAAACGCTGTAGAAAAGAAACCCTAAAAGCCCAGCAAACTGTTCCCATATGACAGTCCCAAGATTCCTAGACATGACCCGTGTTTTGTCTTCAAAGATACATCTGTGGAGCGCACGAGCCTTTTTTCCCCTGTCACCATGCTTGAAAAATCCCCACTCATGCTGCCGTGTTAAGCCAGTCACGATGCATTCATCGGGAATGTGTTTGCGTGCCGTCGTCTCACACAGTAGAAAAGCCTTTTTTTGGGAGGCCAGGAGCACAGCCTAGGACTGAACGTTGGATGAGAGCGGTTCAATAACAGAAGGCATGAACCCACATTTCTCCACCACTAAATAATCTCTTGTACCGCTGGGGATTCGCTTTTCCGCTAACCACCCCCTAATTAATGGCATTAGACATTACTCTAATTCCATGCCTGCATCCCAGTCTGAGCCTAAGCCTACTTCCACAGGCATCAAGGGCAAACCTGCCATTTATTTTGATTACAGCAGGATTGGGCCACAATTACCTGCCTTCACCTGACTTTCAGCACGCAACGGAGTCAAAGATTCTCCGTCTCTGCTTTTGCTCTTCGCCTTCTCCTGCCAGAAGCTCTAGGAAGCCAGAAGAGTTGCACCTGAAACACCACAAAGAGCTGCTGCGTATGCTGTGCATAGCCCTCAGCATGCCAAAGTGCACGAAGGGCATTTTAAGAGAGGTATCATTTAATGAAAGCATAATCAGGGGGTTACAAAATTAATAACATAGGAAAGGTTTGGCGTGGACGCAGAAGCGTGCCACATTTTCCAGGGATGTGCCTCCCGGATTCTACAGAAAACCAGCCTGAGCCCAAACTTTGCTGCCTCTTCTTTGATGTGGGTGATTGCTGTGCCCACAACTCCTCCTTCCTGCCCAAGCACTACTGAGCATTTACCAGGCACTACCCAGTGGTAGAATTCACCAATCTCCCCTTTATTTCTCCCAGTTGTGTGTTTGGAGGGATCTGACCGGCTTCAGGAGGCAGCAAGTGTGCTTGTGGCAGCAAGGGAAGATGGTCAAAACCCTGACTGTGGTCTTCAGGCACTGGCATGTCAGTCCCAAATCCAAACCACTTTGCTGTGACCTGGTGCCCTGGTGTATCAGTTCATAGTCTTCTCTTAGCTTCCCCCTCCACCCCAATTTATATAAATATTCATAGGATTGAGTTTAATGAGAGAAACAGCTCATTTTCATAATTTTGGTCTTCCGCTGGAGTCAGAAGAGGGGGGTTTTCACGGCTGTAGCAAGATCCGAGTTGTTCTTTCATTTGAAACACCATCATGAAATAATAAAAAGTGTTTGATGAAAGAACAGAGTCCAGCAGCCTCTGCGAAGGCAGCTCGTTAGGGCCGACTCGCCTTTCTCAGCGGCGTCAACACTCTGGACTTGAGCGAAGTCAAATTGTGGTAAATTGGTGCGAATTCTGGGCGACTGTCAAACAAATTGCCTTTTGAAACGGGTGGTTTTCTTCTTCCCACAAATGGCATTTTTTCCTTCTCTAAAATCGCTTTCGTTACACCCTCCTGCCGAAATGTGCTTGCTGTTTAATGATAGATGGATGGCGTGTTTAAAAGCATCTGATTTAATTAGATTAGTTCTACTGAGATGTAGCAAATTTAAAGCAAGTATCTCAGTAGTTTCTTGTTGAATGTAAATAAAGCCAAGGGTGTTGGATTCTCTGCCCTGTGGTGGTTGCAGAAAAAGGGAATCAACATAGGATCAGGCCCAGAGGTTTCTGATATATTTAAGACACTTTATGGCTAGGTTTTCTTCTCACTTCTGGTTTTTGCATCCCAGAAGCCAGGAGACAAACATCTTTAGAAGAGAAAGGAGAGCAAGCCTGGGTTAAAGAACCAGATGCCATTTGTTCCCAGTCTGGCAAGTGACCCCAGAGTATATGGTAAAAAGTGTGAATAAAACGACACAGACCTCCTCACCAGAGACCAGGGAGTCTGTTTATTTACTCAGCTTATACAGGCCTTGTTTTATACTTGGATGGATACGAGTAACAACAAAATTTTAAGCTTGTGCCAGCTGGTTTGTTTAAGGCTAACTGCTTTTACACCCAGGGCATGTTGAAAGGAGTGGAGACGCCTTCCCACCATGAGACTAACCCACCCACCAGCCCCCATCAGAGAGCCTTGCTCCCTCTTACCCTGGCCTCATTTCTTAATCAACTCTCTCCTCTCTTTGTAAACACTCTACAGATGATGGCAAGGTACAGAAAGGCCTTTACACAAATGACTAGATGTATTTTCATCATTTCCATGGGCTTTTTTAATTATACTTCCTATAGATCTACCATGATATGAACTGAACTGGGGCTTTCCCAGAGCTTTTCTCCTTCCCTGAACGCTTTTTCCACTGCATCCAGTATTCAAGTCAGGGTATCTCCTCGCTCTCTTTCTCCTGTGCTCCTCATCTCTCCCAGCAGAGCACCATCCTACCACCTGTCCTCCCCAGCTCTTTCTTTTCCAATGCCAAACCCGGGATCCTAGCAATGATGCTATGCTGTAAAGAGAACAGCTTTTAATATTTGGCCTTTGAGAAATCTTTGGGATTTACAGGTTTTAAGTGAGGAATGGAAAAGTTCAATTATCAATATCTATTACTTTTGCCAACCCCTTTATGCATCTACACTTGACTGCTTTGTGTTCTCCGCATGTGAGAGGATGCCCCCTTTTTCCTTCTCTAAACGAGGGAAGAGTCTTGGTGCCATACTCTTTTTTTCAATTTGTTATATAGACTGCTTTGTCTGGATGACATATAGCAGTTGTGAGATCTGGAGATTTGACCTGGACCAGTTATTTCCTTCTGTATGTTTTTCTGATTATTTTTTCTAGCAATCCCAGAAGCTGTCTGAAGCCCCAGGTCTTTCTGTGGACACTCCCTGTCTTCTTGGTCCTTGGTGTGACAAGCTTAGGCTTCACCTGCCCTCACAGCACATCCCGTTGTGGCCTTTCTGCATCATAAAATGAGACCAACAGGGCAAAGGGGAGGACATGAAAGCAGCCGGGCATGACCCACCTTAGTGTCTCCCATCCACACCATGGGGGAGTGTCCCTGGCAAACTCATTTTGCTGAACAAGCAAGTGAGATAATTTGATTGTGGTTGTCCAGTGGAGTAACACAGATTATGAGCAAAAATGCCTACAATTTCCTGTTCAGGAGGTTGCCCACAAGTTCCTCCTGAAAAGAAGGTTGCACACAACGCTGGCAGGGTCAGGGGGAAGCTGGGAAAAACACCTCAGTGAAGCATTAAAGGAACTTGCGTTCACCAACCTGCATGGCCAGAAAAGAGATGACGGGAACCTTTTTGTTTCCACTTACCCATCGTTTACTAATCCAGAGTTTCTAACATTTGTACTACTCTGCTTTAGTGTTCTGCATTAGCCTAAGCTTATAATGAGCACGGTCTGAGATATACATCGTGCAGCATATTACGAACTGCTCTGATTGACGGTGCCGTGCAGTGATGACAGCACTGTGTTTTGCTTTCATTTTTGGAGACTAAGTGGCTTACATGTGGTCCCATTTAAAGGATGTCTGGGTGGCAGCTGCATTCTCCTATGTGCTTATGAGAGGGGAAATGAACTTTTCAGTCCTGAAATACTGTAAAAAGGGGTTATGTAAAAAAGCTGCATGCGGCTATTGAAGGGGGGAAATATCCTCTCCAGACAATGTGACTTCCTGTTTACGAAATACAAACAGTTTGGACATCACTCTGAAATGTCACGCAAGATTTTTGATGGTTTCCAGAGCAGTGTCCAGCTTGGGATCGGGATGATTTGCCCTTGGAGAATGGGACTTCTTTGAGGCCGAACATCTGAAATTGCCAGTATGTTTCCCTCATTTTAGCCTCATTAATGATGGAGACCTCATATTTAAGGATGCTGTGCCAGCGCCTGTGGCAGCACCCTTCCAGTGATGGGGAGCCCTCGACTGGGAGGCAGCCATTTACATGGATATAGCTGTGATTTCTTTCTTCTCCATTTGCAGACGCTTTGCAATTTAAAAACAAAGCAGCACAGAAAAGGATCAAACTCATATACCTGGTGTAAATTTAGGAGGGGAAAAAGCAATTTGGCTTCTGAATGCAGGAGACGGGATCAGCCTATTCAGTTTCTGGACCCAAAAACAGGAATATCCCCAGACTAGCCATGGCTGTCCCATGAAATGCCTCTCTTCATCAGGGCCAATGGATATTTATCTCTATTACTGTGTAAAAATATCTTAAAGCTTATGTGGAAGCTAATGGTGGGAACTATAAACACCCCCTGCAGGTCTTCCTATGGGCTATGGTTGAAGAGGACCTGATGGAGTGTATCTCCTCTCTTTTCTTGGATGCTGGCAAACAGAGGGTTTGAGGTTTTTTTTTTCCCTTTTCCATGGCACAGACTGTCCCCACAGCTCAGCACTCATTTTCAGAGGGGAAGCCAAGGGCAATTGAGGAGCTCTTGTTGTGCTTTGGCACCAAACAGCAGAACTGAGGAGCGGGTGAATAAGCGAATGAGTCCTGCCAAGACAAAATGGTCACTTTAAGTGGAGTTGTGGCCTCCAGTGACAAAGTACAAGGAGGTTGCCAACAGAGGGCTGACCCAGCAAAATGTTAGTTTATTTATACATTTCAGTGTGTGCCGAATGCATGTACTCTACTATATTCCCTGAGGTAAGAAGTTGGTAAAAGGAGCAAGGGGGAACCGCCTGATAAAAAATACAATCTGAGACACCAATTTCCTGGGAGAAAATCTCCCAAGGGACACCCAGAGGTCCCTACCTCCTGCTTAGGAATCAGGGGCTGGCACTACTAAGAGCCAGCACACATAGTATTTTTTACATCTGGTAGCCAGGGAGAAAATGGGGAGTAGGCACTCCTTTACGTGGTCATCCCATCCCCAGTGCTGGATGCAGACATGAACCACTAAGCTCCTTCCTGCGCCCACCACCATCAGTCAGGGCACCCACAGATGGACTGCTTTCCCCTGTGACCCCAAAGCTGAGCAGCTCTGCTGAGTTTCTATCATCAAAAGCCCCTTATGTATGGGATTAATCCCTTCTCCTTTCAGCCACCTCTGTCATACAAAGGGGAGGAGATAGGGAAGATGGGGATTTATGGTTGCATTGTTATTTTGGTGGTTGTTGGACTGGTTACTCTGATAAGCTGTGTCTGTGAAGCAGTTAAACATGTGCACTTGTCTTCAGCATGCACATTCACTGTTTGGATCATTTTTGTTGTCCTCCATAGCTAATCAGAAAACACAGTGTCCACACAAGCTAAATTTGACTCTTTTTTTCCTTTTTTTCTTTTTTTTTTTTTTCAGTACTAGATGACAGGCACAGAGAAGAGAAGACCTCTCTCAGGCTCCTTGCTTCTGTCTGCTCCCTAAATAACACATTAATCACCCGGACAATGCAACTGAACTCCAGACTGCTGCCTTCTGCCTTGAGAAATGCACTATCATTTCTGAAAATTTGGTATCTGGAAAGCACAGTCATTGTCTTTATGTTTTTCTGAAATCTGACGTAGTCCAGAGAGTCTCTCTTCTTGGGAGCAATGATGGGGGCTAAGGGTTTGTCTGCATAAAATCTTTCCTAATGATGAGCTGAGTAAGATTGAGGTGCTCTATCCTCCACCACACCTAACCCGGATGAACTTTGTGTTACAGAATCATAGAATGGTTAGAGTTGGAAGGGACCTTGAAGTTCATCAAGTTCCAACCCCTCTGGTGGGACACGTCCCAACAGACCAGGTTGCTCCGAGCCCCATCCAGCCTGGGCTTCAACACTTCCAGGGATGGGGCATCCACAACTACTCCGGGCAACCTGTTCCAGTGCCTCACCACCCTCACAGGAAAGAATTTCTTCCTAATATCTCATCTAAATCTCCCTTCTTCCAATATAAAACCATTACCCCTTGTCCCATCTATTATGGGGCTTGTTTATCTTCTGTTATCATATATAATATGTCCCCATATTATAGGCCTATGTTTATCTTTTAAATTGACTTGTGACATTTTTCACCCTGCCTGACCCCATTACATTTCTCCCCACACCACCATTAAAGGGTTATATAATTCCACTGGATGACTTGTGGGTTTCTCAAAGTTCATAAAATATCAGGCTGAGATGAAGTGTGAATGATCCAGACGGGGTAGTAAGTACGTATGAAGAAAAAGTCCATCCCCTAATAAATCCCAGAACCAGCCTGGCAAGGTTATTGACAGAAAAGTGAAACTTAAGAATGGACCATGTTGCGTAGGGAGGGTTTCAGCCACTGTAGAACACCATGGTGCTCAGTGAGAGGAGGAGAGGTAAGGTCTCAGAGTGTCCAGAGGGACCTTGGTGGCCATGGGCTGGTGACAGAATGGTCCAGCAGAGAGTAGTCAGGGAACCTGTCCTCCTCACAGAAGGAATAAGAGGAGGAAAACTGGAAATGAGTTTCAAAATTCCTGCCTCCATGAGTTTGTCTCCACGAGTTTGTCTCCAGCTCTCAAAAACAATCAATGGGGAAAAAAAACCTCCTGCAAAAACATTGGCTTGCTGAAGGTCTGCTGGGGTCAAGGAAAGCATATTTCTGCATGGCGTTAGAGTGTAATATCTGGTGAGAAAGGGAGATAAGAGTGAAAAGACAGAAAGAGGAGGCACAGGGGAAATTTGTAGGCTGATGCAGTCTCTTGGAGGTCCTGTTTGTTCCCCTGGGGTCTGTGTTCTGGTTGATGGAAAAAGCCATGCAGCTCTCACCTTCTGTCTACCAGGGCTGCAAGTCCTCATTTAGGATGGCAGCTAAAATTGCTTCCTCTAGGCTGTGACAAACCCACTCAGCTCCAGGGCAGGAGACTGAGACATTTTGCAATGAATGTCACTTACTTTGAGTGAAAAGCCCCTGGAACTGATTTAGCCTGTTGCCCTTTTGCAGAAGCAAAAAGGTAGCCACGAAAGAAAATACATTAAGAACAACATAGTATCTGTAACAAAGGGAGGCAAAAAGAAATGTTATGTGGAAGCTATCAAGTGGGCTTTGTCATCTTTGGAGTGTAGAAGTTCCATCTTTGGAGTGTAGAACAACATAGAAGTTCTTCCATGAGGAGAAGCTTCTTGACTTGAGAGTGCCAGAGCCCTGGAACAGGCTGCCCAGGGAGGTGGTGGAGTCTCCATCTCTGGAGACATTCAAAATCCATCTGGACACGTTCCTGTGCAGCTTGCTCTGGGTGGACCTGCTCTAGCAGTGGGGTTGAACTAGATGATCTCCAGAGGCCCCTTCCAAACCCATATCATTCTACGATTCGGTGATTTCTTCCCCTAAGGATGCGCGTGCTGCAAAGCATCTTGCCATGGCGCCAGGCAAGACTCGGGTGAGCTGAGACCTTGTGTCCTCTAGACATGTCACAGGATGAAGCACAGTGATTCCCCGTGGTACATCACCCCCCCTGGGTGACTCTAACACCTTCCTCATGGTGTCGGGGAGGCAGCCGGGTGGCGCACAAGAGGGCGGGCACCCTTCAGATACGCAGACATAGGCTCGGCTGTCGTGATGAGCCCATGGCGTGACCCCGTCACGTCTGCCTCAATCAATCTTCATTTGGCTTTGAACATCGGGAGGTGGCACAGCAGGTTTTGATTATGGCAAAGCAATCAGGAGCAGTGACGAGCTGTGGAAAATTTTCCCCCCTTCCCACCCAACACCCTTTAAACTGAAATGGCTGGCTGGGCATTCCTGATTTTCACGCTGCTGGTGGAATGATGGGGCTGGGAAGGCTGACCAGAGACCAGCACACAGAGGGAAGGAGCAAGGAGTGGATTTCCCTTGCATTTTCTCTCTTTGAACACTAACGACCTGGTAATGCCTCCCAGCTCGCTCGCTGCTTGCTTCTGCCAGGCCCGTCTTTGTGGTTAGTGCTGAAGTTTGCCCCACGGAGCAGTTACACTTTGTTATTTTAAAATTATAATTTAAAAACTAAGTGAAAAATGCCCAAAACATTAGGCATGATTTTTTAGAGCAGGGAAGAAGCTGATCTTTTCCACATTTGATGAAAATCATAGAATCATAAGATGGTTAGAGTTGGAAGGGACCTTAAAGATTGAGTTCAAACCCCTCTGCCATGGGCAGGGACACCTCCCACCACACCAGGTTGCTCAAAGCCCCATCCAGCCTAGCCTNAAAAATGAGACACTTGCCCTACCAGCAGTTCTGGGCGTGATGCTGATGCTGCCGAGTGAAGCTGGATGGTCCGTGTAAGGCAGGTGGTGGCACTGGCAAGTCCTTCTGGCCCTAAAATGGATTAATAACCCTTTTAAATTTTTTTTTTTTCTTGCTTCTTACAGAAAGCTGCAATGAGCTTGGGGAGTACCCAGGGAATATTCGCACCCCTATGACTTTTTGCAGCCAGTTTGTCTCACTGCCACTATTAAACTGGGGGCATTTGTTGGTTGATGGCAATGTCTGTAGACCTCTTGGTGCTGATGTGCTATAGACCACTTGCTACCTTGTTGGTCAGTGCTTTTCCCTGCTGTTTTCCCATCTGCTACACACGGTGGTCAGACAAAGAGAAGTTGCCCACTCTCAGCTTATTGCCAGCAAGGACCGATGTGCCATTCCCATGGTGCGGAGGGGCTGCAGAGCCACTCAGAACCATCTCTGCTGGATTTTAGCAGAGGACACCCCCCTATTTGTGCAGCACCACCAGTAAAGGAGGGGTCCCTGGCAGAGCAGTTCTTGCTTAGCGTGTGGTCAGGCTGTCAAAAAACCCCACTAAAATGCTATGTCAACTAACATTGGGCTTCATCTGCTTGTGGTTCCTGGTCCAAGTTTCAGCAAAGAGAAATACTTCACATGCTGGTTATTATCATTATAATTTTCTTTTACAGAGTCGAAACTAACACCGAAGCTCCCCTGAGCTGGGACAGAAGATGTTGGAACGGCAGCTATTTTAATATGCGAATAGGCAAAATTTCTTAGTCTTCTCTTTTCTTAGCTATCCTAATTTTTTACAAGACTCATGTGGCTCTAGCCAAATTTGCTGGGGAAAAAATGTACAGCTCCCACAGCCTGGAATGGGAATGTTTTCCTGAGCTCTGAATCAGAGCCCTTGATAACAGGGAGCCGATGATATGTTTGGAGCAGCTGCAGACCAAAGGCCAGTTCAGTGTTTCTAGGCAGACCACAAACTCATTGCAGAGCAAGTCTCATCGTGTTGTTCAGGGGCCAACTCCAATGGAAGCAATGAGCTTCCAGGGAGCCACACTCAGGAGGATGGAGTGATGCTCAGAGGAAGTTGCCTCCTTCATGGCTTTACCATCTCCAGCACATCTCCTCAGCTGCACCCACGGTAATAAATGAAACAGGACTAGAGCTGAGCATCCCATGGGTGCCTGCACTGCTCCCTACTTTTCCATTGTTCACATGCTGCTATTCTACCTTCACATGGGCTGCCCAGAGCTCCTCCAGAGAGTCCAGCAGGAGCAGGAGAAAATGCAAATCATTCTTAGGGCAGGTCTCTGGTTGCCCACAGACTGGTTCCCTATTTGAGCCCTGGCATCTGCAGGTCTTCTGAGACTCAGGACGGTCAGTGGCTGAGCTGGGACCAAAGCAAGTGCTGGTGTTCTCCTCTCTCCTGTAGTCCATATTGTCCCCATGCCCAAATGATTTCCAGGAGGCGAGGGATGCCATCACAGCATGTCACACAGTTCCTCTGGCCCTGGCAAAGCTCCTGTGGGAACTCTTGTATCTTGTATGGCTCTATAAAAGAATAGTTACTTTTTGGGGACCTGGGGAGGGCATGATTTCTGTATGATGCACATACAGGTCTCCTTTCTTGTCTTTTTTCTCATGCATGAATGCCTTCGAGGGTCTCAGCCAGGTCAGTGAACACTGTGAAGTCCTCATGAAGTCCTCACTTACCCCACCAGCCCTAAGGGTGCTTGAGATATGGAGGGATGCTGTCATCAGGCAGGTCACGATCCCCAAATTATTTTTTTAGTTCCTAGTGAATTCCTATATTGTCTTTCAGGTACTCAGCCATCACCACTCAATTTGAGCACGAAGTGCTGCTTCACCCCGAATTGGCTCAGATCTGCCTCCTGGGCTCCCCAGCCTGTGCCCTTCCAGATGATCACCATTGCAAGGGCACTTTTGACTTATTTACACTATATAATGACACCTTATTACACCCAGTTTGCACTGATATGCAGGGAAGTCTATCAAATCAAGCCAAACCCCCAGAAAGATACCACTTAATATACTACTAGAACTGCTTAGGCAGTGTCCTGGAGATGATGGCTGGATCTGCTCTTTCTACCTTTTCTGGAGTAAATTTAATGCTTCTCTCTAAACACAAGCAGCCTAGATGGGACAGAGAAGAGAGAAAGTTCATTCCTTTGAGGCCACTTGGCTGCAGGTTCTGAAAAATGCCCATGATGGCAAGGAAACATAAAACAGTCCCAGGCAGCACCAGGTCTTTGCCAAGCCTCCTCTGTTCCTTGCCACAAAATTTGCCACTTTGGTGCTCTGAGCCAGCCAGGAGCAGATCAAAGGGGCACCCTCGCTGGCTGGGCTGGCTGCTGGCCCCCGTAACTAAGCACCTTCCCATTCAAACCACAAATGGCACGGGTGCAACAGACTTTTCCTAGCCTTCTTTTATTTCCCTTTTTCTTCTGGTTCAGTGTGGATGACAAATAATGTTTTCAGCTCATCAAGGAAATGACCTCAGATTTTAAGTTCTTTCCTGGGGCAGGTTTGAATATTTAAATATATGTGTGTGCTTTTCTTCTTCTTTCTTCTCTCCTACACATCCGATAAACAGCTTCCCCTCTAGAAACGAGTAGATGATATCATAGCTTGGTGAAATGCACTTGTTGCTTTAGCCCTCTGTGTGTTTCTAAGGACTCACTCAAATTTCAGTGAAGTTGGCTCGATTTCAAAGCCTCAGATGACGGATCACTGGGCCAGATTTCTCCTCTTGCTTTTACCATTCCAGAGCAAATGGAATATAAGGCAGCAAAATTAATAATGTTGTGATTTTACTAGGGAACATTATACATTACCAACCCTGCACTCTTCAGTGTAGGTATTTACCATGACCACCTGGTTGGCTCATTTAAGCACTTCCTTCTCGGGAAGGTCTGGGTCCTTACAGCAGCTCTGTCAGGTGGAGATACATCCATTTTTATTTTATGGAAAGAAGGAAGGAAAACAGCACAATTTGTCATAGGGGTAGGAGTCACCTCACTTGGCCATAGCTACCCATATTAGCTAGTTCCCATTTTAGTCAATAAAGAGATTCTGGCACCTCCAAGGTGGAGGTGTCCAAGGTTGGATTCGGTGATCTCAGGGATCCTTTCCAACCGTGATGATTCTGCGATCATAGGCGTCCACACAATGCACTCTGGAGACTTCTACCTCTCTTCTTCAGCTCTTCTAGTTGGGGCATAGTAAGATGAAATCTGCCTTAGCTGAGGGCCCCCATCAAAAGTTTATGGGACAAAAAGGAGTTAGATGTTCTTCTTCTCTGTCACCTTGGAGCTTCACAGTCATTTCTTCAGAGTCTCAGCACCTGCCTGTGAGATCAGCCCAACCCAGAATTCAGTAAAGATCAGATCTCTGGGCCATCTACAGAGAAACATTTGCAGCACAGAGATCAAGGTGCTAATGTGTCATGGGAATAATGGTGCTCAAGATTTCACTGGAGAAAAAAAAAACAGCTAAGAATAGATATTTTCTAGCTGAACATATTTTAGGGATGATGACTATTAGGGCCACTGATGTACTTCCACAAGTCTCTTCCACTACATAAACTTGGGAATACTCTACAGCTCTGTGGTCTTTCATTAGCAATAGCCTTCCCAGGCCAGCAAATTAGTGTTTTATGAAAAGGCATGTGGCACTTTTTTAAAGACTGGTCATCACAAATCTCTTGATTTCCTCTGATTCTACCCAAAGTCCTTCTATAAAACAGCAGGTTATTAAAAACCTTATTTAAGAATGCCTGAAATGTTTTCTCTTTTTGTTGGGAGAGAGGGGAAGATCTGCATTCTATTACGTCTTCCCTAACAAGACCTGCATCTCCATCATGCAATCCTAAAAGCAAAAATCACCACAGTGCTCAATGTGCTTTGTCTCAGGGATGTGGATTCAATCTGCATCTTGGTAAAAACCTTCATTTCTGTAAAGTCTAAGCACCTAACACACACAAAAAAAAAGAAAGTCAGAATAGCCCTGTGTAAGAGATGATCTGAAGGTGGATCCACAGGAGTGCTAAGGAGGGTTAGATATCAGATTTGCTTCCAAACCTCAGTCAGTGGAAAACGGATAACATCTCCATGATTATGTGTCTCCAGCCGTTTTGCTAATCCCTTTGCCACATGGATGTAAAGTGCTACTTCCTCCTTCCTCCGGAGGATTCGGTCATCTGGTTTGTGCACCAACCATGTGATAAAAAAAAAAAGTACCTTTCAGTTAGGGTCAGAAATTAAGATATTTAAAGAGAGGCAGGCAAGCTGAGGCAAGGGAAGCTGGTTATGGGAGACTTCTAAAGGCCCATAGGTGAGACAGGCTCATTGGCTTGAGTTGTGGTGTGAATAAAGTTTCAAGGTTTGTTTGTTGCAGCTGATTTTTTGAATGGCTCAAATGCTTTTTGTATACGTCCAGACACCGTTGTGCTCCATCCCACTGGCGCACACGCTGCACCCATGAGGCAGAATTTTGAGGCTGTTGGGACCTAGGAAATGGTTTCTTATCCAAACCACAGCTGAAGAAATTTTGCTGCCAGATCATTGCGGCTGACTCCATTGGAGAGTATAGACCAGGATAAACCAGACCTGGACTGATATTGTCCAGGGTGGTGGGAATGAAAGTTGGGGAGACTGATAAACTAAGAAGAGTTACGCTTAAAATGACACTATGCTATGCCAAGCCTCACTGAGCATGAATATTCATCAAATACTGTACCTGAAAATTCAAACAATGTGAAGGGTTTCCAGTTTGCAGCTGGAGGTGCTGGTTATTTCTGCACCATTTGGGTGCGCTGAGTACAGGAGATGTTCTATATCTGAAGGCACATACCTGAAAAGATATTTTTAGCACAATTTTAACAAACTACTCATATCATCAAGGAAAAAACGAAACAAATGAAAAAGGGGCTAGCAAACAAACTCCCAGCCCAGGACAAAGCAGTGAAGTCTTAACTGGAAAAAAAAAAAAAAAAAAGAGCAGTAGACNAAGGATGATGTGAATTTTGATGCACCTGGATGTCACTTCTCTCTCCTGCTTACCATCAGTGTTCCATGTCAGCAGAAGTACACTGGACCCCTCAAGAGCAATAGGAAAGACTTGGGAAGAGGTCCAGCCTGCAGTGAGAGCCTTTCAATAACCACGGTGAGTGACCATGAGCTCAGGCCCGGTGTGACAGGGTATCGGTCAGCTCGTTTGGATTTTGTTTCCCAGGTAAAACTTTTCACCTCCTGGTTCGGTGAGAACAAGTCATTAGACATTTTTAGGATCCTGACTTTCTTGCGTGAGTTGACAGCCCAGGAGTATTTGCCAAAAGTTGGGACGGGGCCAAGTTTTCATTAAACCTCTTGTAAACCCCAAACTGCCGTCCTGCGAGGCTACATCTGGCAAGGAAGCCATCTGCGATTCGTATAGTCTTGCTCCAACAAAACGACAACAGTGTGAAAAACTCTTTTCTCTGGTCGGCAGTGAACTGTAAAAGTAACATTAGTAATAGCTTCTGCAGGCTCAGTAATGACATAATTGACATTGGCTGAAAGCACAAGCCCCAACAGTGAGGTCTTGCCAAGGCTCTGGATTGATTCATATCATCCTTCAAAAATACAGGTCGTGGTCAATAGCCCTCTTGGATGCCGCTTCTCACGTTGGTGTTGAGACTGCTCTCCTTCTGAGCAGCGTCTGCAGCGAAATCTCACAAACGGAATATGAGCCTCCTGACCCAGGCCCTGGCAGAAAAAAAAAAAAAAAAAAAAAAAGAAAAGAAAGAAAAAGGGCTGTTTGACTGAAGCCATTTGCCTGATCCATAAACAAGGACTGTATTTCCAATTGTTTAAAAACCTGCAGTTTCACAGAGGAGTGCATATTGCACCTAGTAATCTCTTATATCTGTAGCAACATGACCCGGTGCATTTTATTTAATGCAGAGCCCCAGTAAGAAGACTGGGCTCTAAGCCATCTGCACATATGTTTCTTGGATGCCTGATATTTTCATTTTGCTTCAGATGAGCTGCACTGTTAGGGGGCTCCCATTTATAGCATCCGGGATTTTTTTCCAGTATATGTTGTGCTCACCCTGTCTGCAAACCTCTCTTTCCCCCCTCAACTCCCTTCACCCCCATGACTCAAAAAATACAAACCCCAGCAGATGTCCGTTAAAAAAAAAAAAGAA
>VZRU01007832.1:104628-119879 GCA_013398155.1 Pedionomus torquatus
TGGAGCCTTCTCTTCTCCAGGCTGAACAGCCCCAGCTCTCTCAGCCTGTCCTCATAGCAGAGCTGCTCCATCCTTCTAATCATCTTTGTGGCCCTCCGCTGGACCCGTTCCAACAGCTTCATGTCCTTTCTCTGTTGAGGACTCCAGAGCTGGACACAGGACTCCAGGTGGGGTCTCATGAGCGCAGAGTACAGGAGGAGACTCACCTCCCATGACCTGCTGGTCACACTTCTTTTGCTGCAGCCCAGGATAGGGTTGGCTTTCTGGGCTGCCAGCACACACTGCCAGCTCATGTTGAGCTTCTCATCCATGAGCACTCCCAAGTCCTTCTCCTCAGGGCTGCTCTCCAGCCATTCTCTGCCCAACCTGTATTTGTGCCTGGGATTGCCACGTCCCAGGTGCAGGACTCTGCACTTGGCTTGGCTGAACTTCATGCCATTTGCACTAGCCCACCTCTCAAGCTTGTCCAGGTCCCTCTGGATGGCATCCCTTCCCTCCAGTGTCTCGACCGCACAACTGAGCTTGGTGTCATTGGCAAACTTGCTGAGGGTGAATTCCATCCCGCCTTCCATGTCTCTGACATTGATGTTAATATAATACATATTAAAATATATTTATTAGATAAACACCTAACCCTTCCACTTATTTACTCTGCGTGTTTAAGCCTGTAGGCACACACAGTGGTAGAGAGGAATTCAACCCCAAAAGAACTGTCTTTGCAATACTGCTGAATTTCACAGGAAAAGCACAAAACAGAAGAGGTGGGCAGGGAGCTAATGTAAAGTGCTGCCCACAGGGATGTTCGTGTCATGTTGTGGGTAAACACAACTGCTCTGATCGGAAGAGAAGGGAGAGGACTGTTATTAGGTGTGGGCTGTTGGCCTCTTGTCCTGAGGAAAAACAATGCCAAACTGGGTTATTTTTGAAGAGCTGAGATGGTAAGCACATCAAGGTATGAGGATTAAATTTCTTGTTCGCATTCAATCTTCAGATATCACGGGGCAACTTAAATTAACACCAGACTGTGCCTGCGATGGGAGTCCTCACCCGAGAGCTCTGCTTTGGCTCCCACCCATGAGAGTCCACCCTTAAGGAGAGACTTAAGGAGAGACAACACCATTAAAATCCATTAGAACTCTTAACCGAAAGAAATTGGGTGTTGTAATATTAATGGTTGCTCTTCTCTCAGGCAAAACTCCTGCTGGGAGCACCCAAAGGTTTGCCCAATCTTGTATTGCTACATCAGAGTGCCCAGTAACAGAAGAATCACACCAGACAGTCACATAAATGTGATTATTATTTTTTTTTCCCCGAATCTGTTGTTCCAGTTTGCATGATTCATTGAACAATTCCATTGGAGCCTGTAAATAACTCCCCCCGCCACCCCCCGCCTCTATTATTACCCTAATAATTCTCCTGAGATTGAAAATGTGTTTATTTTGACTCGGAGATTGTAAAACCACAGGATTAAAACAAGTTTAGGCTGCCAGTGCTTTATTTAATTTCTTGTTCTTTTGCTGAAGCTCTGAGAATAACTTCTGTTTCCTGCCGAAGAAGGAAACGGTGTTTTCCTTGACTTATGTAAATACAACTTCCCCGCTCATACATTTTCCCACTGCTGGAAATAGGAGGGAATCTTCCCAGCGCCTGAAGTTTGCAGCCTGTGTATGAGGGTTTGCCCTGTGCCCAGTTCACCGTGGGCTGGCTTGGAGGGATTGGAGTTTCCTTGGATGGAGGTTAAGTCCTTAAGACTGGGCAGAGGCTGGGCAGAGGTGCCCACAGGCTCTCGATGAGGACCTGCCTCCCGACCAGAAGGCTCTGACTTCATTTTGACCTCTTCTGTGTTCGTTTTTTTCCTTTTTTTTCCTGTGATTTAAGTCATTTGGCCATAACATATAATCAAGACTTCCCTTACCGAGAGGAGCTGCAGCAAGGACAGAGGGAGTAAAATATAGGCTAGCCGTGGGATGGGAGCGTGTGAATGTGGGATGGGAAAGGCAAAGGGGAATACGAGGAGGCAGAGATGCAGTATAAAAGCAGTGCTAGCATCGGGAGCTATTTCTCTGGCATGTATATAATCATACGATAATACCCAGTTGGGAGAACGTGGTAGAGCGTTTCAAACAAAGGAAACGGACAGAGCCTGGAGCTCCTCTGCATATTTATTACGTCAACATAATGATACAGAGAAATAAAAGAGAGGCAGAGGCTGACATTACCAGCAGGCAAGTGTCGCTGCTACTGTGTGTAAGGCAGCTGGGAACGTGCCTGGCTTGGGCTTGGTGTGGAGGCCAGACTTTGGAGAGGATGTTGGCAAATTATTGAGGGTTTAGGAAAGCAGGCTTGAAAAATGGCGTTTGAAAACCTGACTGGGGTGAGGATCTTGGAAGTTCGACCCATTGAGCTCCTCAAGGAGGAGGGCAAGGGGTGGCTCCGCCAGAGCTGACCGGTCCAAACAGCAGGGAAAGGGTTGCTGATGGCAAATCCGTCTTTCACTGAGCCAGCAGAAACTCAACCCAGATAAGATCAGGCTGAATGGGAGGTGGAAATGTTCGACCATTTCTAGTCATAAGCCTTCCTAATGGGCGAATGTAAAGACTGCTCAGTGAGGCAAGATGCTTCTAGGGGCACTTAGATTGGGGCTTTTTCTCAAAGACATACCCTAATGCAATCAGAGAATTACAGGCTTGATGCAAAGATTATAAAACCTAATTATCTAGCCTCTGTTATGCAAGAGGGCAGAAAAGATAACATTCCTGCCAGGTCTTTAATCAATGAAGTGCCTGTTTGCAAAAGCACTGAGCAATTTGGGACTGCCTCAGTTTTCAGGGGTCCTGCTGCCAGAATCCTGACCTTCCCAGGAGAGGTACCGGCTGCTTCTGGGAAAGTCAGCGGTTTCCAAGGTTTCTCTATCTATCTGCCCAGAGATTAGGAATATGAAAATTGCAGTTCACTTCTGAAAATGGTGTTCCCATCGTTGCTCTGACAAATGGGCTCCTTAAAACTTAACCCCCCTAGGACTCCCTAACCCCCCACCTTTTCCATGAAGACTATTACTTTCTTGTACCTTGGCTCTTTCATGCAAAGATTTCCCAGAGTGCTTTCTCCATAAATGAATCTTTTCACCTGAGGAAGACATCTATCTGCTTCCCTACCAGGACCATTTCTCTTCTCACTTGCACCCCCAGCTATCTTGCAGTTATCTATTTTTTTTTCCTCTTTCTATTACTGCTGAGGTGATGGCAATTCCCTGTAACAATATAATCCAATGTAATTTATCACCATAAGTCTGTTCTGCTAATGCAATGGAGTCCCTGTTAGCTAGAAAAAAAAAAAAAAAAAAGGAAGGAAAAATCAGCGTAAGCCATAGAGATCTTGCACACAACTGAAGCTAAAGAGCTGACGGGCGAGAGCTCGCCTGCTGCTGATAATCAGCGCCATGTATCGCTGCTGTGGTCTGCTCATAACCCTTGAAATGAGGTTTTAATTCCTGAAGTCTTGCACAAACAAAAGAGTTGCAGAGAGAGGGACACCAGGGTGGGGGGGAGAGGAGAAGTGACCTTTGCAAGTGAACTCGCAAGGAAACAACAACGTGCCTCAGCCTCGGCCTGATTTTTTTAATGCTTTTTTTCTTCTCGAAATGAAGTTGGCTGTTGGAAACCCAGAAGTGCTGGCTGTCAGACACCAACCAGATCCAGCAAACTTTGTTATTCTGGAGTTTAATCCCAGATGAGGCCAAGTCACACTCAGATTTTTAGAGTGGGCAGCTGGGTCCAGGTCCTCATTGCTCTGGATTATGTTTCTGGTGATCAGCAGTTTGAGAAGCTCTGATAACCTGGTACCCAAGCAAATATAAAGAGGTGGCCAAGGCGATGAGCAAGTTTTATTGCTGGAATAAACCTCACTCTGGGCCTGACAATCTTGTGCAGTGCATGGATTTCTTTACAGGATCTTCTTTGTCCGGAAGACTACAGAGTACAACATCCAGAAGGAAAAATAATGTTTTTCCATATATATAATGTATATTACATATCATGTGTGCAGTACTATGATGACCACTTTTCACAGAATCACAGAGTTTTCATGGCTGGAAGGGTCCTCTGAGATCAAGTCCGTTTCAACGGTGATGGTCCATGAAAAATGACTTTAAAATCCCAACTTCTCTGCATCTTCTTCAGGTTTTTCCTCTTTTTTCTCTTGCTCAGGAAAATGTGGAGTGTTCCAATGGGCCGAGGGTCCAACATGGGAGCTGTTTTCCCGTCGTTTTGCTTTTGCCATCTTCTGAAGGGTCATTTATTCCCCTTCTTGCTCCCTTTTGGCTAGGCTGCTCCTCACGAGATGCTGTTGCCCAACGTCCCCCCCACCTCCGCAGCAGAAACCGCCGTTTGCTGCCATCGTTATCCTGTGAGATCCCCCGCTTCGGGGAGCAACCAAAAAAACACCCAAGTTGCCACCTCTGTCTTTTCCCCGTCAGCTCCCCGTCTCCGCCGAGAGCACTCCCATTTCAGCCCTCGCCGGAGCTCCTCGGGGTAAGGTTGCAAGCGCCAGGGATAGACACATGTTTCCCATTACATGCCTAAGTCTTCGCAGAGCCCTGGTGACAAGAGATCTTACAAAATAGCACCGGGTGGAAAGGGGCCGCAGGTCGGGGAGGGACTCGCTGGTGAGAGGGGCAGATTCACAGGAGGGAACCCCGTTACTAATAAACTAAGAGGGGATGGAGAGAGGATTACAGAAAAAAATTGGATAATTTTAGCAGCAACAGACAAAAATAATTAACTTTATTAAAGGCTCTCCCAAGCTGGCCAGGTCTAGGGATGTGCTGTTCACAGCATTTGTTCAAACCCATGCTATATCATACAAAACTGCTGCAAGGAAAAATGAAACAAGCAAACAAACAAAGAAAAAAAAAAACACCAAAAAACCCACCCAATGTCTCTGTTTACATAAATTAGTCGATTTAACCCAAGAGTCATTCTCAGGGCTGCTCTCACACGCCACTGTCCCGTTCCCTCACCCCGCTTGGAAGAAGTCCCTTGTTTCCAGGGTTGTGTTACAATCCCATTTGTTTCTCACTATAAAACCAGCTCATTACGTGGCTCTTCCCATCCCTGCTGTTACAATACAGCGTGCAATTTTGCATTCGCTTATGACACCCCACAATCCGAGCAATATAAATATCGTGGCTGATCTGGTGTTAATCAGCTCGGGCCCGTCTGATGGGAGGGTGATTGAATCTACACTATAGCTCTGCAGGTTATTCATAGCATCAGCTCACTAATTTTTACTGGAATACATTCGCATTTGAATGACATATTTATTGGAACCTCTTTTTGCAGTCAAAGAGAGTTATTGTGGGCATGGGCTAAATGCATTCAACCATTATATTCTGCAAGCCGCAGTCAAATGCCAGACCAGGGGTGAGCTGGGTTTGAACAGCCTGTCTATAAAATCTCCTTCGTGTGTCACCAAAACAGGCTGCCTTGAGACTCTACAGGCTACCAGCTTAATATATTAGCCTAATATGCTAGCTCTTAGCCTAATATTAAAATAACAATAATTGTCAGAGGTACAAATATTGCGGCCAAGCAGAGAGAGCTTGGAAAACGCAGCCCTCGAAGAGAGAGCATCATCAGCCAAGAGAAATAAATTACCTTCAGCTCCCCAGCACGCCAGCTGTATCTAAATCAGCTTAAATGTACGACGTGAGCAGACTGATTTTATCTCCTTGGAAGCGGAGGAGGGTGCATGGTGCCACTTGACAGCATCAGGGGCTTCTCTTTGGAGCATCCTCTGGGGATGGCAATCACCTGCTGGGTCAAAAAGCCTTCACCTCCCAGACCTGCCAGCCCTGTCTTCCAAGGAAATGTGGCTCCTCTTCCATTTTCTCCCTTCATATCAGATCCTACAGTACTTGGCAGTTGCTTTGCATGACAGTATGCTCTCCTCAGGCTCCCTGAGCAGCTGCTGATGCTCCCACCCAGCTCCTGAGCCACCCCAAAATTTGGCCATGGAAAGGATTCATTTGGGAATTGAGGTCAATGCAAAGATCCTTTTCTTTCCTACTTTTTTTATAGTCTAAATGTGTGGCTGGTATCTAGATGGGCTCCATTGGAAAAGAGACTCCCAACACTTTCCTGCCGTGACGATTTTATTAGGCACGTTAACACCTCCCTGCTGGATCCTCCTTCGCTGGGGGCGAGTGGCCCCACTCGGGATGGGATTTAATTCCCCTCCCTGCCTTGGGAGCTGTGGAAAACAGAAAATAATACACAGTTTGGGTTCACTGGGGACACGAATCTTGGCGAGTCTTGCACAAAACTCGGTGGAGACACAAATCTGTCCTGGGAGCTGCCAACAAGCGCAGCCCTGGCCCCCCAGATGATGGCTGTTACGCCTCACAATAAAATGCTCCGTTGCTTCTGTAGGACACGAGGGGGTTTAGCCTCCAGCTTGGGATTTTGATTTGAATTTGTGAGGCTGCCACCATTTGCTTTGTGGTGGGCCAGCTCTTTTTTTGGGGGGAAAGAAGAACATCAAAGTAGCTCTTTTTGGGGGGACAAAAAGAAAAATCAAAGCGTGGAGCTGAAAATTTGCCTTGTGTTGTAAACCTGCAGCTCCACGAATGCAAAACTGAATGAATAGAAATCAGTCTAAAAAAATTAAAGTGGCAAAGGGTACCTTTGTATTTAAAAGAACCTGGCGTGCCAGTCTTTCTTTTGTCCCTAATTTGCAAACTCCTCCTTTTTTAGGGAATAGGCCTGTTCTGGTGAAGGAGGCCAGGACAATAATAGCAATAAAGGCTTTCATGGAGCTGATTCAGACAACTATTAAATGAAGTGTAGACTTGCAAAATTATGAGAAATAACTTCTTTCCATCTTTGAGATCTCAGTTCCTTGCTGACACCAAAACGTGAATCAAAAACTGAAATAACTCTCACTGGGCTATTTTTGCTGAAACTTTGCACAACTGCAGGCAAAAGCCCAACGCATTGCTGAATGCAGAACACAAATGACTTTATGCATCATAAACCACTCCAACTCAAGTACTGAAGAAGTGCTCGGAAAGAATCAAGAGAAGATTTGGGGGTTTGGTGTTTTTTTTTGTTTTTTTTTTCAAGAAGGCAATATTTCTTATTTTTAAAAATTGCTATTTTTACCAGACCTCAATTTTGCAATGAAACTGGAGTCAGTTTAAAAGTGATGTGAAGTGAAAATGTGCAATTGGAATAATGCAATACCAATGTCTTAAGAAACTGAAGTCAGTTTAAAAGTGATGTGAAGTGAAAATGTGCAATTGGAATAATGCAATACCAATGTCTTAAGAGCATAAAAGTGAGGTTGCTTCTAGAGACTTGTCTGTTTTGGTTTTACTCTCTTTTTTTTTTTTTTTTTTTTTCTGCCAATAACTTTTCCAGGACTGAAGCAATCGTTTTTCTAGGTNGTTTGTAGGGGTTTTTTTTTTTTGGTTTTTTTTTTTTTTTTTTTTTTTTTTTTTTTTTCCAGTTCTCTTGTTAGAGGGAGTGACAGCAGAAAGAGGCTGTGTAAGGCTTTAAATATAGGCAGGAAATTTCCCACATGAGGAAAGGCACAGAAATTTGCTGAGGCATCAAAATTTAGCCCTGCTCTCCAGGAAGTGGATGTGAGACCAACACCTTTCAAAGCTTTCAGATAGGAAGAGGGTTCGTGTCTTGTCCCACAACTGGTCACAATCCAGACAGTAGGGGATATAAGCATTTTAAATACTTCTTTTTTGAGAAATAGCTAAAGCAAGAGTCTGCTGGCATGCAAGATGGCTAGCTGCTATGTATTTTGGCTGGATGAACCATGTGTTTGTGAGCAGCCTGGACCAGCTGCACTACGCTGGTAAGACCGTGACCAGAAGCTCATCATGGATGAAGAGGTTTGGCCATGAAGGTCTGAGACAGGTCTGGGATTCCCACATCTCTGTCTGTGGCTAAATACACACATTTTTGGACCAGAAAGCACCTTGTGAATTCAAGAAACCTTTCTTCAGGAGAGCTTTGTTAGCTGGTTCCAGTGAAATGTTTCCTTTTGAAGAAAAATCAAGAATGGAATACAAAACCCAGCTGTCCCCTTGCCATTAGGTTTTGGGCAATCTCATGCTATTATAGTTGGGAGAGTAGGTCAGTAGTTATGGTTTATCCTTGGAATAAGGTCTCGAGAGACTCTTAATTCCTGCCACCCCCTTCACCTGCCCTCTAGTTTGGGACAAACAAGGTGTTTACCTTCCCTGCACCTCATTTCCTCTGCTGGTAGTAATGGGAAGGGATGATTGCTGCCTGCTTTGATGAAGTCTCCTGTGATCTGCAAGTGAAAAATGCAGTGCAAATGCAAAGAGCGTAATTACTATTATCGCCAAAGAAGCTGCCTGGTGACCTCGGAGCTGGTTTATAGATTCATAATTGGTTTAGATCAAAATGTTGATGAGGCAACATGTTTAAATATGCCGTCATAGTCTCAGCGTAGTCGATCCAGTCTTGGGGGACAGTAAGTATTGCAGGTGCGGTTAACCCATGTTTCAGGACACTGAGATATCTTCGCCTTTGATAATCTTCTGAGCTCCAGCTGCCCCAGTGACACTGGGATTTGGAAATTCCCAGTCAATACTCATTCTGTCATACGAGTCGGGTTAGTTTTCAGCCTGTGTTTTGCTACAACGAATTGTGTGCAGACCTCAGAATGAGAACCAAATACTATTTGACATTTACAGAGAGTATTTAATTTCAAAAAGAGCCTGTGTGTATAACAGAGTAACACAGCAATGAGGAGCCCCTTCCAGCTTGAAAAACAGCTGCTATTTAATATCATATAATCACTTTATGCTGTCCTCAAAAATGGAAGATGAGTATTCGAATGCTGCATCGTGTTAAAATTACAGGAGAAGCCCCTATAGACTGAAAGCCATTTTCCAAATGGGAGCTTAGCTATAATTATGGATCTAAAAACTCCTCTTAAGTAAAAAGCCCCCCTGTTTAATGATGTGACACAGCATCACTGTAGGGGCTTTGCTCTTCAGCAGTTTTTTCTTACCTCTTGATTATTAAACTATTCTGGCCGGAAGGAGAAAACAACACAGCCATGGGTGAGAGCTATGAATCTTCCTGATTTTGAGCAGAACTCGAGCCCGAAGTAAAGAGAGGTGAAGGAGGCCATTTCCTCCATCAACAGGTTATTCCATAATTATCCTCTCCCGGTTTCTCTCCACCTTCCCCTGCAGTTTGTAGCCGGAGTTAGAGCCAAGATCCTGGGCAGAGTGGACACACCACCAGGCCCCCTGTTTCCCAGTGTTGTGCAACACAGTCGCTGTTATCGGTGTCCTCAGGATCTTCCCACAGCTCAGACAAAAGGTCTGGGGTTATTTGTAGATGTCTATAATTTGCAGGGTCCTCCCTTCGTTTGATTCGCTCTTAAATATAGGACTGGGAACTCCTGTACAGAGTTGTCCCTCTTATTGCTTGATGTTTCCTGTGTACTGAGCGTGCTGTCAAAACAAATATCCCTCTTGTTTACCACATTCAAGTCTTTGGCATCTCATACATCAGGCCCGGCTTCCTTCCAGCTCCTTATAATCACGATTGCCTGAATAGGAGCTATTAAAGGCTTTTAACAGTCCTTTTCCTCCCCAAAAAATTAACCCGATCTCTAGGATGTGACTTCTGGCTTCTTTTTTTTTGTGAAAACGATGGTTAGAAATCCACTTTGCCACTTGGGAACATCAGGATAGTGTGTCATTAACTTCCAGTCCATCCTCCTGTAGCCAAACTGGCTCCTGGCTGGTTTCCTCCTCAGATATTTAAAGGCTATCGTAGTGTTTATCTGTCCTTCCTTTGCTATTTGCGTGCTAGATCCTCGGGCTGGTGTTTCATCACTGCTTTCATGGCTTTCCCCATGTTTCAGCAATAGACAGTTGCTTGCTCCTGAGGCTGTGGAGGTCCTCTAGAGGATACCCATGGACGACGGGCCGTGCATGGCAGGACTGGGACTGTCACATCCTACAACTGCTCCCAAGGTCCCATGTAAGGTGGGGTTGGGGTTTCCCACGGTTCAAGCCCACAGACCTGGCTTATGCACCCCTTCCCACTGTTTCCCAGCAGAGCACAACCTCTGTGATGGAAACTATTGAGCTTAGGCTGAGTTTTTTTCTCCTTGAGGACCATGGGCTATTCCGGACTAGTGGGCTGCAAGGGGACAAACCTGATGACTTATCCACTGAGCCACACAGGCCCCTCAAACAGCTCCCTTAATGTGAAACACGTGCTGCCGAGCCCCAGCAGTTAGTTCTCGCTTCAGCTTAGCCCCTGTTTGCTCCAACGCTGAGCGCATTCGGACAACAGGGATTTTTCAGTGAGGAAAGCAGCATTCCTGGCAATCCCACAGCTCTAAGAACCCACTCTGTCTGCTGGCACTTTATTTTGACTCTGGCCTGAGTTATTTACAGAAAGGGGGGAGGGTGTTCTGCTCGACTTTTATCTAATTATGATGGGCTTATGCAGATTAAGCATTATATGACCTGTGCTATTTCTGGCAGGCAGGGTGTGTGGGTAGCGCTGTGCAAGGACTGGCGGCCCTTACATAAAAAGGTTATTTAGACCCCTTGCTCCCGGGTAACACCAGCTCCTGTTAAACTCTACAGGAGCAGAGCACCACAATAACCTCATAGAGCAACAGAGCCATTCTCAGAGACCTTTTAGGTGCTTGGTAGGTGCCACGCACAGCAAACTGTGCAAGAAGCCAGAGCTGGGCAGCCTGTATTGCTGGAGTGGTTTTAAACCCCATCACTTCATTATCATATCCATCTAAACTTCCACTTTACCTCCCAGCATCGCTCTAGGGAGAGGAAATGGGTCATTACAACAGATATCACCTTCCCCAGGAGTTTTTAGCACAGGGATGGCCGCATCATTTCCAGCATCCGCTAAGCCCTTAGGAGCTCCGGGTGCCTGTGCAGCTCCAGGGGATGGAGACAGGGAACCTCTGCTAGGGAACCCAGCAGCTATGCCAGGAGGCTTGAGCTTTACTCAGCTCAGGAGCAAGGCTCCAGGCAATATCTCACAGGTTGGTAAGCAAATGCACTTGCACAGATGCTGCCTCGGTGAACAGGAGCTTATCTCACTACACTTCTTCTACCCCAGGCGGTGGGCTGGCCAAGAGCAAGCCTTGCCACTACACTGGTTACAAGCAATAAACCTTCTTTTGCTGCTTGTACCATGTCTTGAAATGCTAAAGAAAAGAGACATACACTCCTTGAATGCCTTGGCGTTCTAAGTGATGTTGGAATCAAGGATGTTTCTTTCGTGCTTAATACTTGCAACTATGGGGAGCTGCACTGTAGACGGGCAAATAGACTTGTGCAAAAATGTTCCACATTTCATAATGGGGATTGTTTAGAATTTCCCATTCCCATTTAAAAAAATGAATTAAAAAAAAAATCATTTTGATTTTCTGTCTCAATTCAGAAGGAAAATGCACATTAAAATACCAAAATTTCTCGAGGGAAACTGCAAACTCAAAGCAAGGAATGGCTGGGAGAAACCCCAAACATTTTTGGTAACTAGAAATACCAGCAGATTGGCATCCTCTGCATAAGGTTACCTACCTTGGCTGATAGAGTAGATAGGGGGAAATACCACATAGATCTCCCTTGCAGATACACTTCCTTCCTGACTCCTGACACCCACCTCAGTTTCCTGGAGTACCTAAAACCATCCATGAAAGGTTTTCCATGGGCAGAGAAGGGTGACTGCTTTAGAGCCTAACCCACCTCCATGCCTTTATATCACCCCACTCCTGTCCACCTTGGTACCATACAAGTTTGACTCTCTGCGTTCTCAAACTCATTTAATAAAACCCTTGACTTTTATCTCAAAAAGTGTCTGTTTTCCCCTATAACAAAAAATAAAGCTTATCGGCTGAGGTGAACTACTCCAAAAAGGCCCTTCTTCCCTGTTGCAGCAGTGGGCGCAGGGGCAAGTGGAGCTCAATCCATGTGACTTTTTCCCCTTCTGTATTTAAGCAAAAATAGCTGCTCATAAATATAACCAAATTGGGAGAAAACGTCCTGAGGCAAACTGGAAGCTCGTTACAGGTCCTGTGCTGGAAGCATTTGGGTTAGGTTTCCATTAAGGCACAATGTGTATTTCGGGAGGTTGGCTTTGGGCAGCGTGTTCTCTACCGAACCCTCTGGCTCCTCACAGAGGTGCCAGCCTGTCGAAGGCTGTACCGCTATGTGCTAATATCTTCTCCCGGAGTGGTCTGACGGGTGGTTCATTAGCTTAAGCGCTAATCCGTGCTGCCTCCTACTTATTTGTATGGGGACCTGCTCGGCAAGAAAGCTGCTTCCCAAGGTCTGTCCTCGCAACGGTTAACCCACCTGCTCGGGGCCCAGCCTGCCCCACTTCTGCAGGGAACTGCTCCTTTCATTGCAAGATAAGACATGCATGGCTTAATTCCTCCAATAAGCTCTCCTTCTTTATTCAAGTCTTCCTCCAAGAGCTTAGAAAAGCAATTGCCTCTCTGTTTTCAGTGCCGGTTCAGACAAGGAGGAGGCACACGGTTATTTGAATATTTTATCCTTAAAAAATAAGACTGAATGTGTAACCCTCAGCCTAGCATCCCTCCCTTTACCCCTCCGGCCTGTTAGCATACGTTGGGTGGAAAGTCTTCTGCAGCCTTTTGTTGAGCTCACGCTCGCTGGTGTCTGTGCAATTACCTGTTATCAACCCAGCCTTTTGGCGTTTGCTTTCGGTCAGGTCAAATCTGCATTCAGCTCTGCTCTGGCTCTGCTGGTACGTCAGCTGCAGAGCAAGAACTTAACAGAAAGGTAACTTCTAGTTCCTTTGTAGCTCCTGGAAAGCTGAAGGGATCACAGGTAGTTGGGCTGTGGGAATTTTAAGGTACACAGGTTGACATCATTGTCATGGATTGTCATGGATGTGGATTGTCAACCTGTGACAAAACCAGCTTTCCAAGACTTCTTAACCCTCCAGTTTCACATCACCCCAAGAAACTACCTCCAAATCTCTAAAACTACTGTCTTAGAGCTTGGAGCGTGTACCTTAGCCCATGGTGGCACAGTTCATGTGCCTAACAGCATGTGACATGATTTGGACAAATCATTTACAAGGCATTCAAATATATTAGCAGCATTTAAATCACAGTCATAGTTAACTTCCCCTACACACTGGGCATCTGCACACATTCTAGTTAAAGTCTGAATCACCATCCATTTCTGTTCAAAGGAGCTTGAAGAAGTCTCTAGAATATTCAGGAAGATCTCTTTGAAAAACACCTCAATCTGCATTTTTAAATGGGTCTTAAAATTTGAAAGCATCTTGAGAAAGATGGCAAGAGAGAGCTCAAACACGTCAAGAACGGAAGAGACTCCATTTTTAGATAATGCTGCACAAAGATAATGCTTAATTGCATTGATGAATATTTCGTGTGTCCTGAAAACTGGACCAGCATCCTGCAGTACTGAGAGAAGAAGCTGGAGAGAGAGACACCATCTTAGAACACAATTAATGGGATTTGGGATCTGGTGGTCCATCACCAAGTGGTTCCATGGACAACTTGCATAATGACCTTGACAGAAGGACGACATCCTTCTGCAGAACGTGGGAAAATCACACCTGATTAACACCAAATATAAAGTGAGTAAGCAGTGACTTACCCTCCAAGCTCAGAAATGCTGCCCACCCATCAATGTTGCTTGAAGAAACACCTCTTACACACTGGCAGGGAAGTCATTAACACTCATTTTGAAAAGAGGCCTCTTCTGGAGCTACGGACAAGCCCAGGAGAGAGGATTATCTGTCTTTCAGAAGTACCCTGAGGTCTAAAAGATAAGGTGCCTGGCTGAAGAAGGCATGAAGGAGGGCAAATGCTATGGAGCCGCTATTCTCCCAAGGGCTGGAAGGTGGAGGGGTTAAAGCCTGATAAGGGATCTCTCCTCTTGGAGATCATCAGATTAAATTTGACCTACAAGCAGAAGGTGCTCCTACCTAATTGCTTCTACAAAGGAAAATTGCTCCCCAGCTGGTCCCTTCCCCACTGATTTTGTGTTAATTTGCAGCCCTATTTTCTGGTAGGAGAAGTAAAAACCTGAGCAAAAAGTGTGAAAGTTTTAAATTTAGAAGCATTATGAGCAAAGCAGGTGAAAAATTAACCAGGGGATCCATCTATGGGAAAATAGCATGGTTAATGAGAGCAAGCTTTTGTTGAAAATAAAAGCAAAGGGATGTGGGGCATGGGAACACAGAAGCAGTTAGCAATGAAAAACAAGGGAAGTATTAACAACACACTTTTAACAGCGAGGCCAACGAGCCAGTGGGATGACTGGCCAAGGGATGTGGTAAATCCAATATAATTTGGCACCTTTACATCAAGCCTGGCTGTCTTTCTAAAGGACACGCAGTACCTTAGTCATGGCTTGCAAGGTTAAACGCAAGAGCTGCTGGGTGTTTTCAAAGCGAGGGCTGGAGCATCCTGCTGGCCTGGGCATTGATTCATCCGTTTACGGTTGGGGTTGGTGACTCTTAGAACTGGGTGAGTTGAAAAGTGCCATGTCTAACCGGCCCAGACTCGTGCCACATCCATTGAAGGGGTTGCTTAGGCTGGCTCTGCTGAAGAGAATCACCTACCGCTCTTGAATCAAGCAGTGTTTTCTCAGCTGCAATCATCTCATCGTTTATAAGCAAAGCTTTCATAGACTTTTTTCTAGTTTTTATTATTTTCCCATGGAAGGCAATACTTTATAAAGAAAAAACAAAAAATCAAAGCAAACCCCAATTTTTGTTCTAAATAAAACCACCTTTATTAACCTTTCCCCCTCCCTAAGCCTTGGTAGGTATTCCTTCTTTAATTTAAGCAAGGCTTATATCAGTTGAAGTTATACTTGTGCTTACTTGAATTGAGGTAAACAGGACTAATCCTGCTTAAAACTGAACTAAGAATATCTACACAGTTTAATGAAATGGATTAAAATTTTACTTCATATTAAACATTAACAGCTTTTCTTGTTCGGACAAGCCTCAGGAGGCTGGAACAACGTTATTCATTTGCCTTCAACATCACTAAAATTTCTTTGAAAATAAGCAAATTATGCACTTGTGCAGAAGGCAGGTCCCTTTGAAATGTTGGTGCTCGTGGGAGACCCGGCTCCCTTCCTCCTTTGGATGAAACAATGGTTTCTTTTTATTTTTTTTTAGATTCTATTTTATTTCTTTATT
>VZRU01007832.1:125644-148873 GCA_013398155.1 Pedionomus torquatus
AAATTTTCAACATTTAAAAAAAAAAAAAAAAAAAAAAAAAAAAAAGAAGTAATAAAAAAACCAAACACCTAAGATGGCCAGCTTTCCAAAAATCCCTTAGTGTTCATTAGGCTATGAACAATTTGGCGTTCACTACAACATGAACACTCAAACCAATTGCACATCCAGAACTCCGGCACCTTTTCTTTGTTTGTTCGGCTTTTGTATGTTGTTTGTTTGTTTGTTTTTCCTTTCTCATTGTCGCTTTTGTCTTAGTTGACCACCACCCCTTTCATCCAAATGTCACAAGTTGAAAAGACCACAGAGTAAGACTTTACTGGTCGGGCAAGAAAGTCTCTCCCTACATTCTACTGTCTGATGAGATTTGAGAGCAGCAGGTAGTTGCTGTCAGCAGTCATTTTTTTTTTTTTTCCGAAANNGAGTTATTTTTTTTTTTTTTTCCCGAAAAAAAAAAAAAATAAAATAAAATACAACACCCATCCGATCTCTCAAACGTCTACACCATGTTGTGATGGTTATTCCTCTCGATGATGTCCACAGGTGAAAGGATCTCCTTCCGGATGGGCGGTGGTGGCAGGCAAGTCTTTGTCTTGGGCTTGAAGAGATCTGAGACATAAAACACCTGTAGGAATAAGTGGAAAAGGCAAACTTAGCCACACTGGGTGTTGGTTTGTTCAAAAGTTTGGTTTACAGAACATATACATATCTTTAGGCTCCAAAAATAGCACTTTTTGTGCTATCGAATGCCTGTTCATAACACTGATAACTCTGTAATCCCAAGCGCCTGCTCCCACCTTTCTGTAAAATAAGGAAAAAGGCTCAGACCCTCACAAAACGCAGCCTAAAAACATTACACAACAATTTCATGTCTCCCTGCGTAATCATGGAGTGCAAAACCCAAACCTCCCCCGATCGGGTTGAAAAGCCAGGAAACAGATACACGACCCGGACTCCAATAAAATAACAAAGGTCTCCAAAGGGCTGGCCTGACTCATGGTGAGTGGTTTTAGGGATGGAGTTGGCGTGAAACAATTCATTCAGCCAGACATCAGGTAAGCAATTAAAAGCTTTCAAATCCAAGCTGCTTTAAAATTATCAGCAATGAGTCAACGGTGAGTGACCCTCTCTCCTCTGGCCCCATCAAGGCACTGGTACAAAGCCGGGATCCAGTCCTGAAACCAAAGCTTAAAGGAGAGGAGGAGCCGTTCCCGACTGCTTCTTCCTAAATATCCCGTGATGTAACCCCTCTCCCGGATGTGAAAAAGCCAGTGCTTGGCAATTTCGGGAGGTAGAAACACAATAAGAAACAAAGTGCTGGGAGGAAACTTCCACATCCTCCCTTGGCAGCCACTGCACAAAGCTTATCGCTCCTCCAGGACTGGGGCACTTTCTCCCTTGCCAAACCTCTGCCTCACGCCAGAAGGGGAAAAAAACAAAAGAGTCAGACAGCGTGGATGCTCTGGCTGGGGCAAAAAGGGGTGAGGACTCATCATTTTGTTAGCTGGCACCAGAGTCCCCAAACTTCGGTCCTGCTGCCAACTCCACCGGCCCAAAATTTGCCAGCTTATCTCAGGCCTCCTTAAGCATCAATAATTCGGACCCAGCTGTGGGTTTGCTAAGCTGAAGCTCCAGCGAGCAGCTCGTGGTTGTAGGAATTAGCAGTGCATCCGAGTTTTCTCCCACAATATTTTGAATACATTTAAGCAACAGGATAAATCAGAGGCAGAAGGTCCAAGGTGCTCAAAGGAATGACGTTAGGTTAGTACATCTAGGCTGGGTAACGCAGGGAGGGAGCAAAGGTTACCCCCTCCCATCTCCATCTCCATCTCCACATTTTCTAGCGACCCAGAGCCCTACACAGCAGGTCGAGTTGTCCTTGCAAACAACTTTTGCAAGTCCCTACCAGCCCAGGAAGATAAGGAGCCAAGCAGACAGTGAACCTGCTGTAAGCAGCAGTTTACTCCTACAATTACAACGGGGGATGCAGGAAGCTGAGCTGTTGTTGCTCGGTTTTTATTGCTTGGTGGAAAAGCAGGGAAGGAGCTGACACATAACCCAGCTCTTTTTTTTTCTTTTTTTTTCTTTCCCCTCCAGTGTATGCGTTGCTGCCTCGTTGTGTAACAGAGCTGATAAAGTTGTTTACAGGGAATCCGAGTGGCAGCGTTTGGTTAAATAACAGGACCCAGCTGAACCCACCAAGGATCACAAGCTGGAGCCTGGCTTCTTGCTGCAGCATCGCAGCATAAAAGCACGTTGAATTGCTTTGGCAATGGTCTTCTTTTGGGTCGTTAATAACTGTAAACCCACCCCCTTTCACAGCTGGTTCGGTGCCTTTCTGATGCCATCTCCCTCGCTTGCCCACCTAGGAGAGCTGGATTCAATCAAAAAGATGTCCAATTTCTGCACCAGGATAGCCATGACAAATCAATTTATGGAAGGGGATTGCCGAGTGCAAGAAGCATATGGGGATTACACCAAGTCTGGTCCTTATTTTGGACAAGAGTGAGTTATGGTGGAGCGTCATCCTGAGTATTTCAGCTTTTACTGTGCTGCTCACTGCTTTTCAGGGTTGAATTCCGGGACTGGGTAGAAGGTTTCATTTCTCTTTAAACTGTATTTCACTTTAACATGGTTGGAGGTTATATAAACACTTATAGGAATCATGAAACGTGATCTTTGGGGGTTAAAACTGTGTGTTAAATCCTTCTAATGCTTGAACTGTTTAACACAAAAAAGGACTAATAAATGTGCAAAGTTTTTCACTTGGATTAGCTCCATTTCCTGTAGAAGGTGCTCTCCACCCATAAAGAAAACTTGACAGCAGAAGACTGAGCGCGTATTATACGAAGCAAGCCAATATCTCATACTGCCACTTCACAATTCCTATGCCTTTTCAGTATAGGGAAGAAATCCTTAATCACAGAGAGGTCAAAACAATTCATCTGGGCTAAGCAGAGCGACACCAGGAGCGTGTCCTTCAAACACCTCCCCTTTTCTCCCTCCCTCAGATGAGGCATAAACTACACACCACATAGCAGGCTGCGTACTACATGCATAAGAAACACTATTTCCATCTAACAAATCCTTATCGTATTTCACCCTGGATCCCAGTCTGAATGTTTCATCAGCTGGAAGCGCTTGACACTCGTGTCTTCTGCTTGTTATTTCAGGCACCGAAGGACAAACGTGTCTGCTGCAGCACAACCTGGATTTAAACTCTGGCAGCCCTGGGAGACAAAACCCCACGATTGGTTTCTACTGAAAATTACAACTATGGTATTTTAAATGGCCTTGACTACCATCAGAGTGGGCTCTTAAGGCTTTGCTGGGGGAAGGGGTGCCTGGGAGCTCCCAGGGTGGGTTGGAGGTGATGAGTCTCGAGGTCCTTTCTGCTTCAGAGCATCCCACGCACAAGAGCTGAACCTCAAACACTGGACGCATCAGTAAACGCTCTGATATATCAGTGATTTTTACAAAAAGCTGCTAAACTACATTTGATGCAAACTCCAGGGAGTCTCGAGGTGACCCTTCCCCATGTCCCTCACTGCTATCTGCCCAAAAGGTAGGAAAGTCTGCCAGCCCTTCCTGAGGAATGGCTCACCCCAACAAAGCCAGGTTTGGGAGAACCAGAACATGTTGCTGGCTCTTTCATAGAATCATAGAATGGTTAGAGTTGGAAAGGACCTCAAAGATCATCATGTTCCAACCCCCCTGCCATGGGCAGGGACACCTCCCACTAGACCAGGTTGCTCAAAGCCCTATCAAGCCTGGCCTTAAATACTTCCAGGGATGGGGCATCCACAACCTCCCTGGGCAGCCTGTTCCAGTGCCTCACCACCCTCAAAGCAAAGAATTTTTTCCTAAAATCCAATCTAAATCTCCCCTCTTCCAGTTTAAAACCANTGCAAGCTGCTGAAACAAGACAAGGACTGGGTTTAAACCTTGCTGCCTGAGATGTCCCCACACCCCAAGCCAAGCCTGCCTGATTGGAGACACAGTTTTGGAGTCCCCTCCAAAAGGTGGCTGGGAAGAGCAGTGCAGGTTGCCCTGGGCTTGCCAGCAAACCCAAGCCTGCCTGTGGAATTCCAGGCAGCTGCTTCCTATGTCGGTCTACCTCCACACAGGAAAACCAGCCCAGCACCACTGCAGCCATCCCCTTCCCAGTACAGCTTCCAGCTGCCAGAGGGACAGGAGGAGACGGCCAGTCCTGCCTGCTCGTCCTGGCCAGGAAGCATCCGGACGCCCATCCTGAACATCCGGAAAGCTATTGTCTTTCGGAAACCGCTGCTGGGATCCAGGGATGGATTGCTCGGTCCCTGCACCCCCTATATATTGCTGTTAACCCACCTCTCAAGCAGAAAGGCATTTGGAGGGGTAAATATCCCCTTGTAAAACCACCTGGAGATGTGCACTTGGTGTCCCAGTGGAAATTCTGGCACCCAGATTGAGACACGCTCCTCCATTACCCACTACATCACCCAGGGCTTTTTCTCCCAAGGCTGCCAGCACTACTGGCATGGTCCTAATAGCTGACTGCCGGGACAGGAAAAGATTTCCAGAATTTGGAGAAAAAAACTCAAGGAACATATCGGAATGAAGGACATGGGACCTGTAACAGAACCTGATTCTTCTCTGGTTTCCCTCTCTAAATCTGCTGGCCCCACATGGAACATTGGCATCAGGCAAAGGCAAAACTCAACAGCTACTGCTCAGAGAGTTAATAATACTTCATAAAATCTTCCCAACAATGACATTTTTATCTCAGCTGGGGAATATTATAAATGAGTGGAAAATACATAAATAGTCTATTTTCTCTCCTTGCAAAATATAACATTAGCGTGCTTAATTCCTTGCCTCTGGGGCTGCTTTACTTTTAGATCAGTCAAACAAAACAAAGAAAGCAACCCAAAGAAACAACCTAAGAAAGCGGTAAGCTGTTAAAAAAAATAAAATAAAATATATTTATATAAAAAAAATATCTTTTTCAGGAGTTTGTACAGACACAGGGACGACTATAACCCCCAGCCCTTTTGTTTCCATACACGGCAGCCACCTAACCCAGTGCCCCTCATCCTGCCTACTTTAAACATTTCACACGTGTCACTTTGAGTCAGAGGGCTGTGCAATCAGGTCACTCTTTGGAAAGCAAATTGCATGAGAACAAGCCCAGCAGCCGCAGACAAGCGGGCACGGCTTTTGTTCGCCGCTTTCTCACGAACCCTTTGGCTACATTAAAAACCCACCAGCAAACGAGACACCCAGCCTCCCCTCGCCGGGCAGAAAACCACCTCTCGCTCCCAGGGGTCGGATTTTCTGTGGGTTGTGCAGGGAAAAGCCATAATCCCAACTACCCCAGTCTCCCCATTTGGGTCCTGGAAGAAAGCCTTGCAAATGAGCCAGTGTTCCTTATTGAGAGCGGCTGGAGAAGGGCCACAAAGATGATCAGAGGGTTGAAGCACCTCTCCTACGAGGACAGGCTGAGGGAGCTGGGGCTGTTCAGCCTGGAGAAGAGAAGGCTCTGGGGAGACCTTAGGGCAGGTTTCCAGTAGCTAAGGGGGGCCCTACAAAAAAGCTGGAGAGGAACTTTTTAGAAGAGCATACCGTGATAACATGAAGAATAATGGCTTCAAACTGGAAGAGGGGAGATTTAGATTAGATATCAAGAAGAAATTTTAACTGCGATGGTGGTGAGGCACTGGAAGAGGTTGCTCAGAGAAGCTGTGGATGCCCCATCCCTGGAGGTGTTCAAGGCCAGGCTGGATGGGGCTTGGAGCAACCTCGTCTAGTGGGAGGTGTCCCTGCCCATGGCAGGGGGGTTGGAACTCTATGATCTTTGAGGTCCCTTCCAACTCTAACCATTCTATGATTCTAAGGAAGACAGAGATACTCTCCCTTGTCTAAACACCTTTCTGGTGCCTCGAGCTGCCCAAGCAAAGGGGACTTTTGCCCAGGAACTACCTGGACCTCAAGGCAAGGGAATAAAAACCCTAAATCTTGTATTTCTTACTGAATAAGCTATTTATTTGGTGGGGGACAAAAAGAATTGCTTCAGCCCCTCCAGCACAGCAGCCCTGTTGCTCACAGGGAGGAGATTTCTCTATTCTATGATAGGGTGCCTCTTGGAGCACCCATCTTTGGGCTGGTAGGGTGCTGTTGAACTACGGTCCAGCTGCAAACAGTGATTGCATTTGCTGTCACAAAGGGGTGACACTGACTGAACCAGCATCCCCACTGCCTCCTGCCACATCCCCAGGTGTAACGAGGGGGTTACATGAGCTTGCAGAAGTGTCGGTGCCCCCTCTTCCCCCAGGGCCCTCACCAGCCTCCCCAGTGCCCATCCTCGCCCCGTTTGCCATACTCACCACGCAGTAAGCCACCAGGGCTCCCTGTGCAAAGCCAGCCAGCACGTCGGTGGGGTGATGCTTGTGGTCCGACACACGGGACAGGCCGGTGTAAAACGCCATCATGATGAGGGTGAACTGGAGGAGGGGGCGGAGCAGGCGGGCTCCCTTCCACGTGAATCTGGCCTGCAGATAAAACTGCAGGGAAGAGAGGAAAAAACAAACGGACAAACAAAAAGGTCGCGTTAATTTGAGGGCGTGAAAGGAGAAGCTGTGCCCAAAATGGGTGCACACAGAAGAAACTACTCTGTGGGGTTGGCCAAGGGTCACTTGCACCCGTGTGGCTCAAGGAAGGGGAAGTTGTCAAAGAGGAAGGATGCTCTTTGCAAAATTATGGCCTCTGTCACGAAGAGGGGAGTGGAGCTGGAGGGATCTTTAACCTGCAGAGGCAGATGGGTACGCAGCCTTTCCTTGGTGAGCCAGGGTCAAGAGCTTAGGACCTCCTGAATGTCTGGAACACAAATTTTATGAGGAGAGGCTGAGGGAGCTGGGGTTATTCAGCCTGAGGAAGAGGAGACTGAGGGGAGACCTTATCGCTCTCTACAACTACCTGAAAGGAGGCTGGAGAGAGGTGGCAGTTGGTCTCTTCTCCCAAGTTACAGATNATTGGTTGGACTAGATGATCTTAAAAGGTCCCTTCCAACCTAGGTGATTCTGTGATTCTGAATTACAGCTCACCCTCCAGCCCCACTTCAGCCTCTAAGCCCATTGATGTCACACACAACATCCCATCAGGCTGAGTAAGAAAATTCCTCCCCACCACTATTTAGCTCGTAACAGAAGCAAAGTCCCAGATTTGGGGCGCACAGGACTCGCAGCATCTCTGAGGAAGACCAGGAATCAACACGTGCCGCGCCTCTAGAGCCAGCCCCGAGGATTTCCAGACACAGCCGCAAAAATGCAATTTTGCAGATGCAAAATGCAGTCCTCTAATATTGCCACCGCGTTTCCCAGCCCAAGCCCCAGAGTTCGCGGGAGCACAGCAAGAAACCACCCCACCGCATGGGACGGGAAGCCAACTCCTAACCAGCAAGGGAAAAAGCAAGGTCCCAGCTCAACCCAAAAAAGACGAAGCTGACATGACGTCAAATGGAGATTGTCCCCTCCTCTTGACAATCTCAGGCGCGTTTCCGTTTCGGCCAGTGGGCACAGCCGGTTCCTGTGAGAACCGGGACGGGAAGAGAGGGCAGGAAAAGGGCCACTTGCTGCCCACGGATGAGCAGGGCTGAGCACAGCGCAGGAAGGCTGCGGAAAGGGAGGGACACAGCAGGAACCTCAGGGATCAGGGAGAAGAGAGAGGTCCTCAACAGCTAGAAGAGCACAAAAGCGCCTGGAAAACGCCGTTCGGCTCCTGTAGCTGGGACCCACCGCCTGTGGGCTCATCTGGCACAGGTATTTTTCTGCCTGTTCCTAATCGAAGAGCTGGAAGTCAGACTCAGCGTGCTTCGTGGGACTCTACAACATCAGAGGGCTGGAAAGGGGTTTAATGCCCATTTACGATCCCTTTTACACACCCAGAGCAGTTTACACTGCCTTGATATAAAAAGGGAATGAAGCTCTTGCTGGGTTCCCTGAAACCACAAATAACTTAATGACACCATTTACCTATAAAAGCAGAATTAATTGGAAAGCTGATAAGGGGGAAACATCGTTTTAGCCAATTTAGTATGTTTGGCTGTTGCATAAACATTACATTTACCCGTTTTTGGAAAGAACACACACTGGGGCTCTTTAGAGGAAATGAACCATCATGCCATTTGAATGGAGCAGATGCTCCAAATTATCCAAATTGTTAGCCAATTAACATGGGAAGAGAGCAGCACCAAAACAGCTCAGTGCTGGCTAACATGCATTAGGATTCTGGGCACTATATCTGCAAACCAGCCTGAAGCTGGGAATGGAGCCACATCACCGCGGCGCACGCCCCACACCATGCAAACTCCAGTATTATGGGATGAGCTACAGCTCTCTAGATCCTCATACCGAACCCACACCAGCATAACCCAGCAAACAGGCCACTGGGCTGGCCCTCTCATTTGTGAGGATAATTTCTGCCACCTTGGGAGAAAGAAAATTCAACTATCCTTGTCTCAAAATTAAGAAGTGTCCAGAAAGACCTTAAAAAAACCCTAAAATTAACAAAACCAAACACAAGCAAACAACAATTAAACAACCCAAAACCAAGCCAAGAACAATCCAACACAAGCCCACCACCAGCAAGGAGGTATTTCCCCTCCAGGTAAAATGCAGCCATCGCCAAGCTGGAACAACACTGGAGCTGTAAAATAGCACAACCCCATCCCGCACAGTCACTTGCAGTGATTTAACAGCGAGCACTTCATCCTGCAAGCAAACATCTACGCGGTTCATTAGCAGGGAATTGCATTTTCAGTTTGCCCTGCTTAGGCTGGCTGAATTTTCATTGCCATAGTGTTTGTGCACCCAGCGATCAGTGCACCAGTGAGAATAAGCTGTGTAGGCAGGATACTCCCTGGGAATTATTCAGGGGAGGTGGAGACAGAGCTGAGGGTATCTTTAAATACAACTTATCGGTGTGGAGACAGTGTCCCTTGGAAAAAAAAAAAAAAAGCATTTGTGGGGGGGAGGATTTTTAAAGTAAAAAAAAAAATTAAAAACAAAAGATATAAAATCTGTTTAAATATGTTTCTACTGCCATTGTTTAGGGTCAGGATTATATTCAGGTTCAAGTCTCAGCTCAGCCCAGCCCAGATGACACTGCAAAACTCAGGTTCCAGTACGCTGTTACAGAGCAAAATTAGCTCCAAATATTATACCTTATGAAACATTACTCTTTGTCCTACCAGGAAGACTTGAAACCTAACATCTCACTTTCACCTTGAGGCTCTGTCCTATCAAATCCCTGAAGAAAGGAATTTGCTGCTGGATAATCACAGAATGATATGGGGTCGGAAGGGACCTCTGGAGATCATCTAGTCCAACCCCCTGCCAAAGCAGGTCCTCCTAGAGCAGGTTGCACAGGAATGTGTCCAGGTGGGGTTTTGAATGCCTCCAGAGACAGACTCCACCATCTCTCTAAGCAGCCTTTTCCAGGGCTCTGCCACCCTCAAAGTGAAGAAGTTCCTCCTCATGTTTAGATGGAACTTCTTATGTATGAGTTTGTACCCATTTCCTCTTGTCCTGTCACTGGGCACCACTGAAAAAAGACTGGCCCCTTCCTCTTGATTTCCACTCTAAGTATTTATAGGCGTTGATCAGATCCCTCCTCAGACTTCTCCAGACTAAAAAGACCCAAGTCCTTCAGCCTTTCCTCATAAGAGAAATGTTCCAGGCCCCTAACTGTCCTTGTGGTCCTCTACTGTACCCTCTCCTCTGGGTTTGCCCTTTTTGCACAGCTTTGACATCACCTCACATTATTCCATCCCACAAGCTGGGACTAAACAGGTCATCTACAGGTGAGGATGAAAAGTATCAATTAAAAATTAGCAATGAGAAGCTAACATTGAATATGAATACACTATTGAATAAAGCAGATACCTCTGGGGCTGAAGTGATTAAAAAATAAACTTTTTTGTATACTGACCCACTCCTTCCACAGCACACTTAAATTTATGCACTTGAGCCTGGAGAAGTTGTGCAAAGGCAGTGTGGCACCTTACATGGTGTGCTGGGTGCCACCCAAGTCCCCAGCACCCAACTCGCACCCACACCTGCATGTCTTGGAGGAGTAAAAACCCCCCCGATGCATGTTTGAGATGCATCCCAAACACTGCACGGCTACTGTGAGGATCTCAGCTGAGCTCCTTTTACTGCCCCAATAAAATCCTTGGGGAAAAAGAAGTGACAGCACTTCTCAGATTCCACAGGCATGTTATGAGTGTGCAGTACATCAGAGACCGTGCTCAAACACCAGGGTGCTGAGATCCCATAAGTACTTTAAAGGTGAGCCTCGGGGTGCTCCAGGGTTTGCCTCTGCCCTCAGTATGAAAGAAAAACCTAGTTAATAAAAGAAACTAAAAAGCGAATGGAGAGCACGAGGGCTGAATCAGAATTTCCCTAAAACAAGGATTAGTGTTATTACGAAAAAATGGGAAGTTCCTGGAAATTTATGTGAAAGCCTGGTTTAGAAGGTTTTTTGGATTTTTCTTTGAAACCTGGGAGCAAGTCTGAAGTGCTGCCTGCTAAGGACTACCAGATTTAGACAGGAACATAGGGCTGGATGGAGCCCTTCCTGGGAGGGGATGAAGGAGCAAGACCACAACCGGGGTTATTTCCACCACAGACCATCACAAGGCAGCAAAAATCAGGAGGAGCACCAACAGGAGCAAGAGTGGATGGACTGAAACAGAATCACACAGAGCAGGGGTTATTTGGAACTCCCATCCACTGTCTCCTGGCAGAGGCAGAGTTACCACAAAGCAGATGGCTTGAAGGACATCTCATCTCTGCTCTCCTGCCAGGGGACTTCCACAGTGTTGGTGGGGACAGCTTGTGGCCACACACAACCCCTGAGCAAATCCATCACGGAGGAGCTGGCAGGGTACATGGGCTAAAAGCGTCACCTCCAGTCTCTAGGGGCTTTCTGCCACCCAGAAATCCCATCCTGTTCACACCATCCCCACCGCAAGGCTGAACTGAATTCCAGCAACCACGTCCCTTAGTCACAGCTAAGGTTTTCTTCTGGGTCTTTTTTCTCACTGTCTGACCTGAAGTTACCTCCATCTCTAGCCCCAATTGCAAACAGTGTGGTACCCAAAGCCGTATGGGGCCAAAACGCCTCAAAACCCAAATTCACCCCAACATAACGCACTGGGAAAGCCAGCTGGAGGGAGAACTGCAGTATTTAGATTTTAGCACCAAACTGGTCAGAAGACCAGAACAGAAGAAGGGCAAAGACCTCCCAACACCAAAGGGATGTGCTGTTTGCCTCTTCCTTGCCTTCGCTGAGCAGACAGCATCCTCCCATCCCAGGGGGAATATCCCTGACAGCTGAGCAACGCAGTTCACACCTTGGCCACTGTTGTCATTCCAGTTTATTCTCTTGACTTAGGTCACAGCTAAACTTGACTCCAAGGGCACAACCACCGCAGAGTTTCCATCACACAGGCACGTCCTTGCTCAGCAGCACCGGGGCACTGGGACCTTCTCCACTCTTCAGCGAGAAACTCCAGTGGAAAGCTCCACAGTCACATGGGTACAAAAACCCAGCACCATCTCCGATTTTTCATACAAATGAGTAGGACACAGTAAAACCCAAAACTGACCTGATACCTTCAACCTCATCCACCGACACACATTAAAAATGCAAGCTGCCCTGTTTTACTCCCCTTTTATCCAAAAATTAGCTAACGTTGCTGATAATGAATATGAAATGATAATGAAATGACTAGATATTCATTTAGTTTTTCTGCATCTTCCTTGTAGTTTCAGGCAATTTCATGCCATAAAACATGATATACTTATTTTATAAGTATACTTAAAAATACTTAAAATTTTTTTTTTAAATCGCCATTATGGTCTCATGTGCTCGAGGGGAGTGGAAAGGCCCCATCACTCTATGTAAAAACTCCCCAAATTCATCAAAAAAACCTGAGCAGCGTGAGTCAGGTCCAGAGGGCTGTATGGAATAAGCAGTTACAAACCTCCTCTTTCCTCATCCTGCTATAAATATGTATTACAGACTCACTCAGCCAAGGAGTAACAAAGCAAGGAAAATTAAGACAAAAGAGGATTACCCAAGCGTAATTTCCCCTTTTAAATTTTTTATACAAAGGCCTGATGTTAATTGGGCATTCCTGGTGACAAGGCGGCTGCGAGAAACTTAGCCCTGAAGTCCCAGTGTTTAGAATTAAATCCCAGGAGATTTTACTGTGTTGCAAGTGCTTTTCCCTGGGACTTTTCCCCCAAAGCCCCTCGGGGCCTGGCATCTATCTGCATTTTCCTACAGGGAGCCCGTAGCCAAACTATTTCTCCTTGATGGACGGGGCATGGGGTGATGGGGAAGCTGTGGTCACCCATCCACCGGGCACCAACCTCCTGAGAAAAATCCAGCCCCAGGGTGCAGGTGAAGCCCCACGAGATGCGTGGGAATCCAGGAATCTTTTAATAGACCGACTAGAGCTTTCTGGCACCCGTCTTCATCAGGTGAGGCAAACTCAAAAACATTATAATTCGGAACAGGCTCCAAGTGTGAAGCCAGGGGATGCCAGGAAAGACGGGAAGTGACTTAGCCCTGAAATATGAAGTATTGTTCAACAGGGAACGTGCTCAGGACGTGGGTGATCAGCCAAGCTTCTGCAGCACCTCGGCCCCACCAACACCCCCGGCTCTGCAAAGGCTCCCGGCAAATTCCCAGTACCCAAAGTGTTGGCACCAACCAGCTGCGGCACAGCCCTCACTTCCCAAGAAGTGGAGAACAACCGGGTTCCGTTTTGATTGAGGCAATTCCCTGATTAAATCCATCAAACCCACCTCCTGCAGGCACTGGCACAGTGGATGCCATGTTTCTAACTGGGCTTCTAAAAATCAATTCAATCTCCTAACTGGACAGGACAGAAAGGTTTATTTGCATCAAATGAAATCCCTCTGGGTCATTATAACCTTATTATTTTTTTTTTCTATTTTTTTTTTAAATTACTTTGGAATGTTATCAGCCTCTCCAACATAACAGATTTTCTGTCTCCCTTTTCCTATGATTTCTCCTTCAGGCTCTGGCAGTGGCCAGAAAGGCAGAGTGATGGAGAGCAAGGTGCTGTGAGACAAGTTAGAATTATAGAGCCATTTAGATTAGAAAAGGTCCTTAATATCACCATTTCGTCACCTCCAATGTGCACTGTGTCACACTGTCTTGTCTCATGTTGCCTTCTCCTCCCTTCAAGTTACAACTGAACACTTGGGGTAACTTTTCCCCTGACTTTCTAAGGCTCAAGGCAACTGAACAGCTGGTCAGATGGAAGTTGCTACCAACCTTATCCCAGGTTTGGGACAAGTTAAAAAAATAAAATAAAATAATTCTTAGGAGACTGAGTGTCAAAACCCTTCCATGGAGAGGGACAAGTGGAGCAGCCAGTTGTCCCCTACCAGGCAGGGGGAAGGGCAGAAGCTCCTGATAGCCCAAGTGCTCTCTTACGGGGATGGGGAAAGGCAGCAAAGAGATCAGAGAGCTTTCTGTTCCAAAGCATTACACAGGAAATGAATGCAACTTTTAAGCCTGCTACGAAAATTAAAAAGAAAATGAGGCAGCAGGCACTGGTGAAAAGCAGTTTTGGGGTCTCCAGTGCACCTCCTGCCACTGGCCCCTGGCCACTGGCATTCCTGCTGTGTTGCCACAGACTGTTTTGTTTCTCTCTTGTTCCATCACTGCTGGCTTTTCAGAAAAACATGGAAAAAACCCTAGTGAAGCCAAGTGGTCTGTGTGGAAACAGGGTCAAGCCCTGTTGGCTTTGGGCAGCTACTGCTGAAAAGAACAGGGTAGTAACGTGGAGAGGGGGCAAGCACTCGCCTGACTGGACACAGTCCCACCAGGTTCTCATCCCCTACCCTGAAGGATGCTCCAGGGCACGATCCTGTGAAAAAGGTAAAGCATCAAGCTTGGTTTACAAAAAGGTCCCAGAGCAGCACCTCCTAAAAAAATGTACCTAGAAGGACAACCTGAATCTTGCTAAGGATTTGGAGAGAAATCACCACAAACTTAATAGGGACTGGCATCCTCACTGATTCCAGATGCCAGGCTGGAGAGCATCTTGGGGATGACTTATCTGACTACCTGCAGAACTCCTCTGAAATAAATGCCAATGTGAACGATGGTCCCAAACACAGCTCAGGAAGTTTTGCAATGGCTGAGCCTCCTGCGAAGCATCACCAGGCTGGCTCTGCATTGTAACTCAGCTGGGAGGAAACGGCCACAAGGTTTATTGAGAAGAAGGGTTTGGAAAGTTTTAGTTTCTTTTTCAAAAAATAAATAAAAATTCCAAAAGTTTTCCAAGAACAAAAAAAATGAGGGGAGGAAAGGAGGAATTTAATATACTGCCCCCAACAGCCTGGAAAGCTTAGTAATTAAATTACAGAAACTGCTCACAGGGAGAGGGAATCCAGGGATGAAAAGGCAGGAGGGAGGAGCGGCAATTTATCTTTTCAGATGGCAAAGGGATGGGATGAAACAGTGCTCACAGATAAATAAAAGCTTGTGTTTAATGTTTTGATCAGTGCTATGCTGTTTCTTTGCTTGCTAGCCTGAGCTTACAGGAGATAGGGGAGGAGGAGGAGGAGACACGGGACACAAATCTTGAAAGGAATCTGAAACTTTTCTCCTGGTTTTCCTTTTTTTAAACAAGAATAATTAAAAAACAACACAAACCAACCACAAACCTCAAACACAAATCACTATCCAGATCCTTTCCAAAAGGCTGGGTGTGGGTCCAGCCCCTGGCAGGGGAGGAGCAAGCAGGGTACCTCCTGCAGCCCCGGCAGGAAGCATCTTGGCAGCCGCCCCGGCCCCAGCCCCAGCACAGGAAGGGTAGAGCAATTTCTCACTGACAAAGAAAAACAAGTCCCAGCCCTTCGCTCTGCATCCTGGAGGGCAGAGGCTGCTCCCTCCACCTGCTTCGCTGGCACATTGGCCAACCAGCCTTCACCCCCTGACAGCAGATCCGTGACGGCGCATCTTCCCTCTCCCATCCGTGCGATATTTTGGCTCGCCCGAAACTCCCCCCACAACCCGTGGTGAACAAAATTGCACAGGTTGTCCACAGATGTAGCAGGATGCAGACTGAATCGCAGCTTTGGCTGTATCCCAAAGTGGCACAGCTCAGCTGTCACCCCAGAAGTCTCCATCCCAAATCCCACCACTGGGGCTGAGCGTGGATCTTTCCATCATCAGCTCATTCAGGCTTTTTTTTTTTAACCGACCCTCTCTTTCTGATGCTTATTGTGCCATTATTGCTACCAAACACGGGAGTGCCTTGGGAAAGGGGGACAGGGGATAAATTGGCTCCATCTCAAGGAAGGCTGAGGTTTACTTACCACCAAATACAGCATAGTGTAGAGGGAGAAGGATGCGTGCCCAGAGAAGAAGGATTTCCTGCAAAACAAAGCAGGTGCTAAGAACCAGCCACTAGAACCTTCAGTATTATAATTTTGAATGTAATATAATGAATTGCCTGTGGCTACTGAGAGGGTGTCAAAGCAGAGGGATCCGCAACCTCCTCATCTTTCATGTAATAAAATCCCCGTTATCCGCCCCGCTCGCCTGCGAGGCAGAGAGCAAGCGGATGGGCAGGATGCTCGCATTGTTCGTCCCTTCCTGGTCTATTCGTGGGACAGCAGTTATTTCCAGGATTGCCCGATAACTCATCGTCTCGCCTCAAATAACCAGGAAACCGTAAAGAAATAAGAAGCGAGCAACTTCTCCGGGTCGCTTAATGGCAGGACATGAAATGCACCCCTGGAAATGTCAAACTTGAGTATCTGATGGATTTGATGGAGCTGAAAGTGGAGGCACTGATAGCCCTGCTAGCGTGGAGTCTCCTTGGAGGAGAAGCCCTCTGGCTACACCCACATGGGACAGCTTGAGCCACACACCATGAGCTCAGCTTTAGGGTGAATTCCCACATTGAGCAACCACTCGGAGAGGGGAAACAATAGTGTAGGCACAAAGAGAAAGGAAAAGAAATCCTATTCAGCCAAGTCCTGCAATTCCCAAGGGAAACTGCCCATCACTGGCAGACAGAGTTACAGTCTTCACAGAGAAAGCAGCATTTGCTTATCTTCTGTTGCTGGCAGAGAGTCGCCAAGATATATTTAGCCTGAGATTTTGGTGGCAGCAACCCATTCCTTTGACACCCTGGGCTCTCACCTGGCTTCTTGGACCTTGCTGTCGCTCCCCCGGCAGGTGTAGTTTTGGATGTAAACTCCCTTAGCACAGTTGATGGTGGAGAAATCCAAATCGCAAACTTCCAGGAAATGCGGCCGCAAGCGCCCGACGGACACTTTGGCAATGTCTGTGAAGGACTGGCTGATGGCACAGCCAAAAACGAAGCAGCCCACCTGCTTGTAGAGAGCAGCCACGTAGGGGTTCTGGATAAAGGAGTGCGACTTCTCCTTCAGGTAGTGGATGCGGTAGAGCTCTCCCGTTATAATCTGGGGAGGGGAAACGCAACAGAGCGGTTAGAGAGGAGGAATGATGCTGTGCAAGACCAGTGATGGTCCAAATGGTTGAGACAGCTCTTCATGCTCTGAGCTTCTCCAACTAGGAATCTGCTCCCACACCAAGGAAGGGGAGCCCACAGTCCAGTGGGTCTCCATTCTCCTCCTCCCTCTCAGGAGGAGAGTGCAGCACTCAAAATGTTGTTTACGGAAAAATTCCATTAACAAGAAGAAAGACAAAAAGCCAGATTTTGGCGTGGCGCGTTGGCACATCTTTATAGAGACAAAATAGTCCCACATATCTACACCAGCCTAGTGGAAAAAGAATAAATATTTCAACATAAACCAGATAAAGAATCAGTGTGCTTTTGGGAAGCAGAGGCGTGATCCATTACCCTCTTATCAAACTGATTTTGGAGGAAAACAAACTTATCTTCCTCCAAAAAACCGCGAACACAGAGGAACACTCAGAAAGCCCCGAGCTTTCCAGACTCTGGCCCCAAATCTGCCACTACCATACGCCATTCAAGCAGCTCAAATCCTCCATAAACACCAGCTATTTCTGCACATTTCAAGGGTTCTTGCCATTGTGTGACAGCAAATCATGGATTCCTTGTGATGGGTTTTGACAATATCAACATAAATCACCTTCAGGGAGCAGAGAACTCAGCTTCTCATAATCCCAACTCTTAAAAAAGCAGGTTAATGAAAATCAGGCTGTGAAATGAAGCCCAAACATCTCACCTCTCCCAGAGAGGCAAAGGCTTAAATTGTTCTCCATCACTTTACGCACCTAGGTTTTGAGCTTCAGATTTACAGCTTTAGGATTTTATTCATTACTTTAAATGTTTTTATATCTGAGTAATAAATCGAGGCCTTTTATTTTTTTTTGCCTTTTTTCCTTTTTTTTTTTTTTTTCCTTCAGCTGCCCCCTTGTCCCTGCCCCTCTCTAAGTCACAAGGACTGTGATATGTAAAATTAACTGTCAGGAAAAATGCCTTCATGTTAATCCCTTTCTGGAGCAGCCCACAATATTCCTCCTGTCATGGCAGCCTGCCAGCAGCATGCAGGAGACAAGGCTCCCCTGCCTACCTTTTTTTTTTAAAGCTTGGCACAACCTTTGGAAACTAATAAACTGGAAAAGTATGGCAATTAGACTAAGAGGAGATGAAGCTGTATCATTGTTTGAACTCACTCGTACCAAGGCTTGAAAAAACAAAGGTTGACCTAAGGCAGCTGAAATTGCAGTTAAGCAGGCTTTATCAAAGGGAGATACAACTATAATAATAATTTTAAAAATTTAAATAAATAAAGGCCAAGTGCTGTGCTACCATGCACAGAAATACTTCGTGTGTCTGCTTCAAGGTTTACATGTCACCGCTGAGATTTACTCTTGGAAGTCTGGTTGTGACCAAGAGTTGTCTGGAGAGCTGCAGCTAACTGGCTCCACCATCATTCCAATCCTCTCGGACTCCAAAGACCACGGTTTATCTCTATTTTGGACCACCTTCCAGCACAAGCTGGCAGCCAGGAAATCTACTGGCATAAGAACCACAGAGGGAGGCTGGAGCATCTCCTGCTGCTTTGGCAGGAAGCAAATCCAAGGTATCTCCAACGGACATGGATGCTCCCGCCCAAGGGCACAGCCACCTCCTGCAGCCTCTGAAAGCCTGAATTTGTAAGGAGCCACAAGGCTTAAAACTCATGGCTCTTGCAGAGGGGAGAGACAGGCTGAATTAAGGATGCCATCTGATACCAACGGATGCGCCCTTACTCCAAACTCCCAAACAAATCCACGTAAACCCAAGTCTCTTGGCCTGGGAAAGGCATGTGACCATTTGAAACAGGGACCAACAAAAGTCTGGGGATTAATACTTTTCTCTCACCATTGGTGGTCTGGGTAATTGCAGGCATGTAGCAGATTGTAAATTGGAGACCCCATTCCCTCGCTAACATGCTGCTGGGCAGCCATGAACCCTCCCCACTTAGTTAAAGCCATGGCTCAACCTTAATGAGAAGCTAAAAACTGGGTAAATTTGTTTTCTTGGCAGTGCCGTCCCAGATAAAGCAGGATGGTGAGCAAGTAATGCAGCACAGATGTGCGTGAACTGAAAGGACATCCTGGAAAAAAAAAAACAAAACCAAAAAACAGCAGGTCTTAAAGATCTTAAGCTCTTCTTACGCCTTGCGCTTCTGGAGCACCATCCAGGTGGGACACGCGCCATACCTACATGATGGGCACAGCTGCTGGGGGGCTGTCATACATATTTAAGAAAGATGGTCACTAGAGAGAAGCTAATCTAAATATTTTCTGTCTGTGAACGCCTTCTGCAGACATTTGGCTGTCGTGCCCATTTTATCATTATCATAAGGTATCACCATCAATCCCATTAGCCTGTAATTACTTTTAGAGCTTATGTCTCTGGTATAAGGTTCTCCGTGCCTAATCACATTGAAGCACATCACCTTCAACTGTAAAACAACCAGCTAATCCAGTCATGGAACTCAGATCATCTAGGAAATTAATTTTCTTAGGAATTTTTCATAGGCTTTCAAGACCCAGAGACACAGGGCACCGCAGCAGCACTACCCACTCAATGCTGAGGAAGAGGAAAGTGTCACCTTCCTCTGGCCATCCTAGGGACCATCAACATGCTTGTGTGCCCCAGATGATCAAAATCAGGAGAGAGATGAGCACACAGCCCAGGGGCAGGAGTCTCTCCAGGGTCATGCATGGAAACTTGCCTACAGTCGGTAAATTTATAGGTATTAAAGCCAAATGCATCTCCTCTCACATCCTGACTGAAGCAAGGGTTTTCATCTTTGCTGCTTATTTAATGAGGGCTCTGGGTGTCCTCAAGTCATTTAAAATAAGACCTGGACCTTTTACCCTGAGTTACATTGCCCACGATGCCACATAAAGCAAGGGCATGAAATCACTGTGCCAGCCAAAACACCAGCTCCCTGGAAGTCCTCATAACCACTCTCCTGCCTTCCGAAGGCAAACCTTTGAATGAAAGGAGCAGAGTCAGTGCTCTGTGGATTTGGAAGGAATTCCTATTATGCTACAGTAATTCTGGTATCTGGGTTACATCTGAAAAAAAAAAAGAGGCCAGGCTGACTTGAATTTTCCATGCATGCTGCCATAGCAAAGAAATCTGTTGCTGCAATTCCTCGTTAGCCATTTGTTTCACTCAACGCCAAATAACCGAGCTTTAGAATTTACCTTCTTAAGTTACATTTGTTGTGGGCACAGTGAAACCAGGGCAGAAACATCTAATTCTTTGGGGATTTTCTTTCTTTTTTAATTGACCTGCCATTTCGTGGTAGCAAGGCTGATGGATCACATAGGCAGCTGATTATGTTTCCAGCTTCTGTTCCAACTCCCGTATTTGCCACTGCCTCATTACTGATCAGGAGCTCACTCCGCACGGAGCCGGCGTGCCGATAGCTCAGGCAGCAATGTGAAAATGAGAGGGGTTTTTTTCATTTCATTTTTATGGCTTTTCCACACTCAGGGGTTATTCACCTGCAGGGTAAAATTCTGCCGTGCTTGTAGAATTGGGGGTCTGCCGCCTTTGGGGCTTGTTTTGAGGATGGAAGGGGCATGGGAACACGGCAGCTTTGGGGACCTGCTTTGCTAAGTGATTATATGTGGTTGGGAAATGGAGAGATCAGGAGACAATGGAGATATTCCCAGCAGGAAGGAGGAAGGCTTGGGATGTGGTTATTACCAAAGCAGGCACAGTGCCATGCTAAAATACCTGCTACCCATGACATTACTCCCATGAGGAAAGATGAAAACCAAGAGGGTGAACTCCATCCCCCCAGGGGAAGGACCAAGAAGAAGACAGCACCTCTGAGAAAGCACCCGAGCTGTCCTGGCAGCAGGTAAGAAGGAAAACGTAGGTACTTTTCACAGGGGAATTTTATCTTCTCCTTGAAGTGTGCAACCAACAACCAGGAGAAGTTCTTGCCTTCTGCCCCAGCACAGGGTACGTGGTGGCATAAGGAGGCTCAGCTCCATGGGCTGGGTTCAGCTTTTTGGCTGACAGAGAGCTCTCACGGTGCAATCATTTCCCAGCACAGCTCTAGGAAAGCTGGCAGGAAGAGAGACATTGGGAAGGTGGTGCATTAGCTGCTTTTTACAGTGAGAACTCTAGGAATAATCTCCCCATGGAAGGTTTTAATTGTCTTTTTAACATGGCTGCAATATACAATCTCTTAAAAACCTAATACTAACCTGTGAAACTTTTCCAGGCAGTGGTTAGCTGAAAAGATATATCTTTATTATTATTTTTTTAAAAGCCTTATAAAATAGGCAAATACTAGGAGTTATTTGAATAGGGACAAACCATGCCAAGTCCTTACTGACACTTCAAGACTTTTTCCTTCTACTCTGAACTCATACCAGAGGGTGAAAAAGCCCTTGTGGAGCTCACAGACTTGCCCAAACAGCTTTGGGCCTGTTTACAAGCTTCAAGAGTAATCTCATTCCTCCCATTACAAGCTTTCATTTGCAATTGTTTACTGCTCACACGGAAGCCAGATGATGGCAGAGGAGATGCACACTGCGGTAGACAACATGGACACACCAGAAAGACCCTGTTAAACCCCCAACACTGATGGGACGTAGGAGCCATTGGCTAAAGAGGTGACAAAAAGCCATTGGGGATGCCCAAAGGACAGGAGAGGAGGTTTTGCAGGTGGTACTTACAGCGAGGATAGCGATGAGGATGCCTGCAGCACACAGCACTGCGTCGTTGATCGTCTCCATCGCCTTCAGCGGGTACCTGATGCTGTCATCGTCGCAGTAGAAGCCCCGCTGGTAGGGCTGGATTGTGCTTGTTTCAATGATGAGGAAGGGCAACCCAGCTAGAAAGAAGTAATAATACTTAATATAATAATAATACTTAATAATAATAATAAAAAAAATAAAAGAGACCAAATTAGAGAACTCCCTGCAAACCTCACAGAACCACTCCTGAATGCTTTTCTTTTCATATCGCTATCTTTCCTCAGGGAATAGCATTGGGATTTGTTTTTCCAAGTCACTCTTGCAGGAAAAAAGAGCATCTCTTCTGTTATGGTTATCAGATGTCTGCACTGCCTGGTTTCAGTTAAGCCTTGCGCATTGCAAATATTAACTTACAGGAACGGACCCCTAAAGCAATCCCTCTGCAAAAAGCCATGAAAACGAACCTGGCACTTCTCTCTGAGGAGGGCCCAATGCTCTGCCGAGCGCCCCACGGCTGGGGGACCCGGAGCTGTGCAAACAAATACTGGAGGATCGAGTATCCACACAGCTTCTCCTACCTGATCAGCCCAGCTCCACTCCATCCCCACTACTTTTATGCCTCTGAAGCCTTCCTCAGATCCTTCCTCTCTGTATTTACAGGATATATGTATGTTCGTACCTACTGATGCCATAAGACTATGTGCTTTGAGAAACTGGGGGACACCCATCTTTGACCTATCCATGGAAGGAGAAGCTGAGCACACGCCCAAGCAGCCCATCCACATGAGCTGCTGAACTCCCATCAGAGCCTGTTCACCTTCAGTTGCAAAATCTGCTTTTAAATGCTGTTTGTGAACTTTCTGTGCAGATCTGCATCTGCACAGCTTGACTGGACCTCTGCACCAGGCATGGAGCGGACACGCTCCAAACCATGGGGTGATGGGTTAAGATACACACTCCAGAGGGAGACACCTCAAAATTGCTGCACGTAACTCCTTGTTCTTCAAAGTATTTCGGAGAAATACAGATTGCCTCACAGCTACAAGGAGAGCCCTGGGGTATTCCCCAGCCATGACATTACTTTGGGCAGGGCAACCTCCTTCCCTTTGCCTCAGTTTCCCCATCCGTTTCCCTGTCCATCATTGCCATCAAGCCCATCACACAGAAGAACAGTACATCCCCACCAAAACAAGCCCCAGATTCCCTGACACCCATGTTCAGAGTAAATCACAAACCACAAGGCACAGGAAACCCTCCTCCCACTTGCAGAGTGAAACCCAGGTAAGGGGAAAACAAAATGCACAGCGGTGCGAGATGTCCTTGGGCCAAGACAATAGATCTCACACCCAGATCCTACAGAAAGCACAAAGGAATATTTGTCAACCACTAACTTGCTTAAGTATCTGTGGGTTTGTTTATACAGGGAGAAATCTAAGACATCAGAGGGTTTTTCCTTCTAAAATTAAAAGATAGAGTAAAAAAAAAATAAAATGCTGATGGGTTTGACCAGAATTTGTCCAAAGAACATTTTTTGTGATCACAATCTGCTAGAAGCAATTAGCAAAGGTACCATCCAGGGAGTTAAAAAGTGTCATCAAAATAATATTCCCCATCTCCACGCGAATCACTTTCTTTCACTTTGCACAATCCATTTTGGCTCCTTTTCCTATATGTTAATAGGTTTGCTTAATCCAGGATTATTAGGGGGTTTTGTCGGTCTTAAGAAATAGGAAAATCTCCATCCTCTGTAAGCAGGGACAACCACACACAGGCTGAAGCCTCTCAGGTACCCAAGAACGCTCAGGGCCACTGCACATCCTCCCTAAAAAATTCTAGAAATGGGTTAATTTCAAGCACTGGGCCCCACGGTGCTTGGCAAGACGGGATGTTTTCCACTTCATGTGTGAACCAGCAAGGAAAGGTTTCAGAACTGCCTGCCCAGTTCAGATTTTTAAAAATATAAATAAT
>VZRU01007833.1:12132-25950 GCA_013398155.1 Pedionomus torquatus
CTGGAATCCAGCTCCTGTCGGTCACCGAGTCCGGGAAAGTCTGGGACTTTTCCCTGATGCCGGCTGGTGACGTGATCCTCATCCTGGGAGCTTGATACAGTTTTTTATATACTGGATCTATTTCATTATTTTCTTCTTACTTTAACTTAAGTATTAGTACTTCATTACAGTAGTTCATTCTAAACTCCTATCCTAAATCTCTTCCTATTCTTTGGGTTTTTTGGGGGGGAAGAAGGGCTGTCAACGTGGTTTTGGTAGATTTGGCTGAAAGGGCGACACACATTCAAACGTTAACATTTCACACCCATTGCTCCCCTTAAAATAAAACCACCATATTACATACATATATATAATAATATAATAACCATATTACATGGGTGCGAGGCACCGCCAATAAGACTACCCAGGTTTGAGGTGGTACCTTGAATGCAGGCTCCTCTGGCTTTTTGGCTGGCCAAGGTGTGGGCACCCTCTTTTTTTTTTCCGCACCGAATAACCCCAGGATGCCGGCAGCCCAGCTCCGGCGAGGGAATCGGAAGAAGGGCAGAACTTGTCAGGATTTAAGAGCTTTCAGCAAAACCCTTCAGTTGCAGCCGGCACCCTATTCCATAGGAGGATATCAATTATAGATAGTGACTGCTTTAGCAGGGCAGTCGGTGCTGTCAGACGCTAGATAGACAACCATGAAGAATCATGAATCTTTCTATTAACTGTAAGGGGGGCGGGGGGGCGTGGGGGGGAGGATGGATAGGTGCTATAAATAAGGCAGAGCGTCTGAATGGTTTAACACCTTTGCCTTTCGGCGTCCGTATCGTGGAAATGGAACCACGCTGAGTTCCGAGGGGCGCGCACCGCTCCAAGGGAAGAGCTCCCTGCACCAAAACCACCGCAAAGCCTTCCCGGTGGCTCCATAACCACTCTTTTACGTAGCTTCTCAGTTATTTATTCACATATTCTGTTCATAAATTCCGTCAGAAGAGCACCTCTCTCGGGGCTCCGAGCACACTGTCACTAGCGCCCGCATTTTACACGGATAACAGGACTTTGCAGGAAGGAACGCAGAAAAATGCCACAAGATTTGAAGGTCAGGAGCGTGATGATCCTAGCCCTGCAAGCTAGCTCGGGTACCCCCAGGCAGGTACGCTGATGCAGAAGCCCACACAGGTAGCGGCAACTCCTATCTACGTGGGTTTACCCACCAGTGTCTGGGGAGGAGGCACACAGGGGCCACACCAGTGGGGGGATTTTGAAGGACCAAACCCCTGGCTCAGGGACTGACGGCTTTCTGCCAGAGCCACGCACCGAAACCAAACCAGGACTGGCCTCTCCCGAAGCCCTACCGAGAGCCAGGCTTCTTGCTGCAGCTGAACATGGGACGGCTGCGCCAATCAAGGGCAGATGAAACACAGAGCAGGGCGAAGGGGCAGCCTTTCAGACAAGAGTCTGATGTCTAAAGCCCTTTGCAATTCCGGACAGAAATAACTGGCTCCAGCCCCCACAGCAGGGCTCTGTCAGAGCAGCAAAAGAAATCACGACCAGGGCTCCATCACCGAGCCTCTCACGCTGGCTCTTACAGCCTGATTTGCCCTACTCGAATATGATGGATGCGATGATGATGGGTGATGATGGTTTTATTGTCTTCAGCATATGGAGTCAGGACTGGCCCCCTGTCACCTTAAATGCCATCGTAACACACCTGAATCCCGAGCCCCGCCAAGAAGAACTCCCTCTGTCATAGAGACATTTTTAATCCCCCTTCTTTATGTCTAGAGAAACCCAGTTCAGCCACTGCCATCGTGCAGAAACATAAGAAATGCCCTTTTTTTAAGGGAGTCTTGCTATTGACTCGTATAGCACAGTCCAATCCACTTGGATTGTAAATACCACATTAGAAACAACAAATGCACTTAAGGAAAACTCCAAACTATCACGTTGTCAATTTAATTCACCTGAAACTGCCAGACATTAACTATCAGCCAACAGACACAGTGGAATGTAATTAAACTTTATGTCTGAAACCTTAAAATAAAAAAAAAACCCAACCCCTTCCTCTTTTTTTTTTAAATAACCAAGGCACTTTTAGTCTCTATTTCATATATTTTGTTGTAAACTATTTATTATCATCACTAGGACCATTTCTGAATATTGAGAAAGGTTCACTGGGCATCGTAAAGCTTCAGCTTCACAATTATTTGCAAATCTTATGGGCTGTGCCTGGGCAGAGCCCCAGATGATGTCAGTCTGTCTGCCTGCATGGAAGCGATTGCAGGACTCACACTTCATCTTTTGAACAAGTCCAGCTGCTCGTATGGCACTTCCCCCCCCCCAAAAAAAAAGATATTATGACACCAAAAGAGTCTCCCCTCCCATTTCATCCTGGCCCGTTGAAACATTAAGGCATTTTTGTGCAAAAGGTACCCAAAGGATTCTTTAAAAATCTCAAATTTTTGCCATTGTTTTCATTTGGGATGGCCTTTCACTTATCATCATTATTATTATTATTGCTATTGTTAGTACTACCTAACAATAACCTGAAAAATACATCATGACAAATACCCCTGACACCCAGAGGCTCTCACGCTCCAGGACACCAAAGCTGCATCGCTTGGCTGAAGTCACCCCTGCAGCAGCAGTTTCCCATTTTGCACACACATGGCAGGGTTCTTTTCTGTATTTTGGGTGGAAAAGTACAGTTTTTCAGCAAGTTACTTTGGTAGCACTGGCCACCTTAGGCGAGAGATTTTGTATGATGTCAAGGAAAGCGTAAAACAGGTTTCCACAATAAATAGGATTCTGACAGACTGACCATTGGCTGGAGATGTTGCTCTTTGATCTGTACCAGGAATTCCTCTATTATTATTTTTTTCCAGAGGACTTAGCTATGTCCTGGGATGCTGGTAATTAAGAGAGGTGCTGCTAGCTAAGGAAGTTGGAAATTGGGGCGAGGGGGATTGCCCTTGCCAGGTTACAGCCTAGATTTTGAGCATTCATTTTCAAGCTTGCAATACTACCAAAGAGTAATTATAATTTCTTTTGAAGAAGTGGTAGAGAGGAAAAGAAAAACAACCAAACAACAAACCGAAGGCAGATCTGACTGAATTTGCAGGGTAAATAAGATGCTACCGTTTGCTTTTGCTAAAAAGACCAGAAGAACTCAGCCTCCCTTTATTTAGCTAAATAATCCCCTTCAGCCCGCATGGAGTAGTAAAGTGTAAAAGCCTCCACAGGGAAAAGAAAGAATTCCCCCTTTCTACTGTTACAGTCCCTTTTGGGAGGAAAAAAAAATAAAAAAATCAAACTTGGCTAGAGGTTAATAATAATTCATGTCCAGCTTACTATTACTCAATAGCTATCAAAGTGGCTAACTCAAAATAGCGTTTGCTGGCTTACAGGATCAGAGCCATTACGATCTCTATTGAAGACTTTATTGAATTTTACACTAAGCTTTAGCTGACTGAACAGGTCAAGCACCGTGGCTCCCAGTTTTCTTTATTCTCAGGAACTCATAAACCCCTCTCCGGTTTGCAGCGCTGCTCGCTAAGAAACTTGACTCAGCGCGGGGCCAGGGAACCCGACCCCCACGAAAAAGGTCACGTCGTTTGAAAAGCCAGTTCCTGAATACCATTAACTTACATGCACTAGCTGCTCCTGCGTGTCAAACTCCCGGGAACAGCCTTCCCAGTGGCAGTTTGTCTCGTAGACCACTTCAGGCTCCTGTTTGCTTTCATCTTTGTCCCCTTCCTCTTTTACCAGGGTCATTCCTTCTGGCTGTTCCTGGAGAGAGGGGAAAAAAAACCAACAACAAACCAGGGGTGAGGAGAAAGGAAATTCTGAAAACGAGGAGGAAGAAAAGCAAATTTATTTCAGCATTAAAAGAGAGATGGTGTGTGTGTGTGAAGATTACTCTCAGTTCACTCTACTTTTGCATCCTATAAAATTCAGAAGCCCACAACAGGCCTGCTAACCCAAAAGCCACGTGCAGACTACCCGGGAAAATAATTTTTTCCATCCCAGCTGTACTCACTAGAGTGAATTTCTGAAAAAACAAAAGTCTTCACATTTCAACTCAAAGCAAATCATACAGGCTTGGCTTCCCTTTCCCCGTATTTAACCAGCTTTCTATTCCCTACACTTGTCCCTTATTACTCAGGGGCAGCACTAGTGAAAAAGGCACTATTCAATACAGGCGAATTAACTGGTATTTGACTTTTGCACTACTGTTAAGACACCAACCAGATCACCAGCAGTCCCAAGTGAGTCTTCATCGTTAATCCAGGGACAGTTTTGCACATAAAAACCTTTCCAAGAGCAGACTGGTAATTTTCAGGCTAATTAGTAGTCTGTTCTTGCCCATAATTTGTGCGTGAAAGGGGTGAGCAGGGGAGAGGGCACTTCATTTTGTGCTTTGACTTTCCACCTTCAGTTCCTCCAGGTGCTTCATTCTTCCCAGCTTGTTTTGTGCTCAGGGTAAGGGTCAGATGTGAGGGGAAACATTTGTTTCAGATTATGCACTCGTGCCATTTTTCCCCCCCTCTCGAACCTGCTGGAGGATTTAGACGGACCTCTGCTTTGGCTTCATGGATTCACTCAAAAGATCAAGGCTCTGGTTCTCATCTGCCCCGAGCCACTGCAAACGAGGAGTCGCTCTACTAAAACCAGTGGTGTTACTGGTACAGAAAGCAGTGCAGATGAGACCAGAGTCTGACACAGGGCCATCAAAGCAGCACCGTGCTAAGACCCAGAAAAAGTCACCATGGAGTAAATATTCTGGCTGAACAAAAGCATGTCCTCAATGAAGACCTGAATGTTTCTAGTTCACTTTTGCACGGCAAACAGCAGGTTGAGGACTCTGACTGACTGAAGGCATCTCTCCCAGCATCACAGAACGAGAGGAGGTTGGAAGGGACCTCTGGGGATCACCTAGACCAACCCCCCCTGCCAAAGCAGGACCACCCAGAGCAGGGCCCACAGGAACATGTCCAGGTGGGGTTCGAATGTCTCCAGAGATGGAGACATCCCGTCTCTGGGATGGAATGGGCAGCCTCTTCCAGGGATCTGTCACCCTCAAAGTGAAGAAGTCCCTCCTCATGGTTCTTCTTCTTCTAATGTTCAAGTTCGTGCCCGTTCCCACTTGTCCTGTCTCTGAGCACCACGGAAAAAAAAGACTGGCCCCATCCTCCTGACACCCACCCTCGGAGTATTTCTAGCCTCTCCATCAGCCTCTTCCCTCCTTCTGCAATGCAGCAGCCCCTCATGGCCCACATCTACCCCTTGCCACCCTGAGCTGAGCTCGCCCACGTTGTGCTCGAGATGAAGGGCTGCAGGAGGGCAGGAAGCCTGGAAACAGGGCAAGGTGTGTTTTCCCCCTCCCTTTGGGGAGACGAAGGGCTTCTGACCGCACCCCCGTACCTGCACGCTCCCTGCTCCCGGGCTGGGAAGGTCCTCGTCGGGCTTTATCTTGGAGCGCTTGTTGTGCATCGGATCTCCGGTGCTGCTCACCGCAGACTCGCTTGTGGGTTTATTCTGCTGCAGGCAGGGTGGTGGGGGGTTTTCCCCCCAAAAAAAAGAAGACAAAATTAGACCCTGATAAATACAGAGGAGCAGCTCCAAACAAAAATACACAGCATCTTGAGTTGGAGAAGGCTACATGGTTAATTACCCTGGGTACGCAATTACACTGCGCTTTCATTACACAGCACTGGCTCGTAGAAGAGCTGCATTGCTCAAACAGCACTGGAGCAGGGGAAGAACACGAAGGAGGGGATTTGAAGGAACTCCTTGCTACAAACCAGGGCTGGTTTCGTCAGGAGAACCTTTTTTTTTAACCCCACGTAACGATGACTCCAGAATGGCGATTTTGGGAAAAAAAAATAAATCACTCAATTCAGCACAAGAGAAAGATGTTTTTTCATTTTCCACACTTGGGGGAAAGGTTTTGCACTTCACATCTGCCCCGAAAATCTCAGCTCTTTCCCTGTGCTTCCCATTATAGCAGTGGACAGGAAGGAGGACTGAAAACTGCCACGAGACTCAGCCAAAAAATATCCCAGATGGACGTCCTGGATTCCCCCAAGTCAACAGCAAAACTACTACTGACATAAACAGGGCAGGATCTCGTTTTCCTCTTGCTGTGCTAGGCTGAGCACCGCTATCTCCACCCGCAAATGGATCTTGTAGGAACCCAGAGATCCTTTAGAGATACCTGAACTTGCAGGGACCCCACAAGGAAATCGATGCGCTTCCCGCAGCAGCCTGTCCTGCTTCTGCATCTGTAAGAGCTCGCCAGGAGATAAACAGCTCCCAGCCTGATAAATAACCTACCCCAGGTCGTCTGGAAGCGACTGGCACTAGGTTAATAACAGGCAAACCACGAAGTGTGACAAACCCCACATCTGGGGCTGATGCACTGCCCTTTGAGAGCACGTCGGGGTTCATTGAAATGATTGATTCAAACTCAGCAAGTCCGATTTTGCACAAATCCGAGGAAAAAAAAACAAATAACCCAACCCAAAACCTTCAAAGCCCCACACCGAGTTCCTCTGTTGCTCAACTCACAGCTGGGTTCCTCCCGCTCGCATCACGGGGGACAGAATGCCACCTTCCCCGTGTACATTATAGCCAGCCAGATTTGGGGACGAAATGGCTAATCTTTAAAATATTCACGTTTCAATGGGTTTCCCTCCCCCAGCTCCCTTTTTCCTACTGCTGGCCTCTGTCCCGCTCCTGCGTAAGATCCAGGAGAGACAGTTTGGAAGGAGAAGCCGCTGCAGCACACTGAAATATTGATGAGGACTCCAAAGCCCACCAGCGACCAGGAACCGCGCACACACCCCTCTGATTTATAATAAAGGGGCTGCAACTGCTACGGCTGCCAGAAAACTGTTATCAAAGGGCTCGGTGACAGCGCTGATTAATTGCCGCCGAGACGGCGTCATTTACTTCGTTGTTAAATTAACGGGGTGCAAAGGTTTCCTTGGTCGTCTCTCACCTGCGCGGACTCGGAAGGTCCGGAGCTGACCTGGACGGGGTTCAGGACACTGGGGATGCCGGGGATAGGTCTCTGGGTAGGGAAAGTTGGAGCGGGATGGATGAGCGGAGGGCTGTGTCCAAAGGCGGACCCGAGGGTTTGCTGACGGCTTATAATTTGCTGATGCATTTGCTGGAGGGATACCGGTGTAGGAGGGTACGTGAAACTCAAAGCAGGGCTGAATTTGGGAGAAAAAAGAAGGGAAGAGGGAGGGAAAAGATGAGGGTCATTACAGTATGGAAACACACAGCTTAAATCTCTGAAATATATTTGACATTCCCATTCATTGAAGGCAGGTCGCCCCCCCCCCCCCTTTGTATCTTTCTTTGTGCCCCAAAGGATGCTAAATCCTGGATTTACTAGCGAGCGCAAAAACGCTTCCGACACAAAACCACAACACTTTTTCCTAACGTTTACCAGGAAACCACAGAAACCCAACGGGAATAAAATTCAGAAAAAAAACTGAAATAAAAGGCAAGCGGTTCAATAGCGGCTATTTATTGCAATAACAAACTTTATATAAAGAAAAAGAATGGGCGCCCACACGCTCTACAGTACGTTTATTGATAATGCAGTTCCCCCGCGCGCGGGTTCGGAGCAGTTCCTTTAATCTTGGCTCACGCTACACTCTTTCATATGTCTCCAGATCTTATTACAAGAGGAGAGAAAATCAATTGGTTAAATGTGTTCCGAGCACCACGCTTGTCATATCACTCATTTGTTTGCGGAGATGGAAAGCTCAGTTCATCCAGAATGTCACCTAAAGAATTTCCATCAGTGCCATTTGGTTACAGAAACTGATGGATTAACCTTTCCCCTCCGAAATTGGTGATCGATGAGTTTCAACGTAGGAATATTCCAAGGGGAGAGCGCTTCTCCTTCCTCCAGTTAAACAACATTAAGTGTCTATTAAAGCCCATTATGCATGTTAATACCTGTCATCACTTCATTACTTCGCCGTTATTTCCCAGACTAGAGCGACTTTGGAGGGAATCACCCTGCCATGGAAGGACCTGGGCTGCGGGCAGTGCCACAGCATTCTGTGTGTCACGCTCCAGGAGTAAATGGTGTGGAACTAAATCTGCACACGCAGGAACAGCAGATTCTCCCGTAAACATTCGCCAATAACTTACAATCGTACCGGCGGGGGGGAGAGAAAAAGCATGTTTGATTTATTTTTCTTAAAAAAAACCCCAAACCACCAACCAACCACTCTTTTGACAAGAGCCATGCAAATTTAAAACACTAGGTCTCAAAAAAGGAGGGGTGCGAGCATAATACCTTCTAAAAACCAAAGCTGCTTCTAATGTCAAAAGGATAGATTTAATCCGAATTTACAGTCTGGAGCCTTAATTGCTGTTGCTGTTAAGTGCATTAGCTGAAAACACTGCGATACAAAAAGAGCCGAAATAATCTCAACCGTTTTAAGAAATAATTCCACAGAAACTCTGTGTTCATTAATCTGACCGTACATTTTGCCTGTCAGACTACAATCCGTGAAGAGACAGCTTCAATGTGATTACATTACTGTTATTCCTGGTGAGAACTCGGCATTACAATACTTTGCCCATTTAGGACAGAATATCATTAAGAATACCCTGGGAGAATTTTACCGGCCTTTGAGGAACTCTCTTTTCATTCTGCATTGTATTCTTTTTAATAAAGGGAAGCAGGAACGTAGTGAAAACAGTAATTGTTCACGGCAAGAGTTAGGGAGAAATCAGTAATAATATTCAGTTATTGCGGGTCTATAGTCCCTGCTAGTGCTCCTGTAAGCAACCATGAATGATTACAGCACGACTTCGCTAAGGTAGCCACTGTGGATGATTGATAGGACATTAATCAAAAGATGCATATCAGGCTCAGAATTTGTTCACAAGCTTTCTTCTAATAGCTGATTTCATGTTCACTGAGCTCTGTGCCTGTTTGTTCAATTTATTCTTCAGTGTACGAGCCATTCATCAAAGAACACAATGATTTAACACCCCCTTTCTTTTTTTTTTGGTGAACAAACATCACTAAGTGGAACTACTCCGGTCTGCTCATTAAAAAACATGCAATTACAATGTCATACATGAGGCCGAAACAACACCTCCCCCCTACACCCCGGCATCATTTGCTTCAATATATGTAATTCTGCAAGTCCACCTCATACTTCAAACACTGGGCAAGACCATCCCGAAGATGCTCTCGAATCCACCGAGACCAACAAACACAACACCAAAACACTCTGGGTGAAGTAGTCTATTTCTCTGTGCAGCAGTCAACGCCTAGGACACATCTTCAGCAGAATCAGCTTAAAAGGGAAAAAGATGATTTCATCGGGAGGGGCAGAAAAGAACTGCTCTGGTCTGAATATACCATGGAGTCAGGAATTGTCCGAGTTGGAAGGGACCTCTAGAGACCACCCAGCCCCACTCCCCTGCTAAAGCAGGAATGCCCAGAGCACATCCCTCAGGACTGCATCCAGGAGGGGCTGGAAGGTCTCCAGAGAAGGGGACTCCACACCCTCCCGGGGCAGCCTCTGCCAGGGCTCTGACACCCTCAAACAAAGAAGCTCCTCATCAGATTCCAATAGAGCTTCCCATGGTCCAGCTTGTGCCCGTTGCCCCTCATCCTGTTCCTGGGAACCACTGAGAAGAGTCCAGCTCCATCCTCCTTCANACCACAGCAGAGAAGAGGGGGAAGAACCCCCTCCCATGACCTGCTGGTCACTCTCCTTTTGACGCAGCCCAGGATGGGGTTGGCTTTCTGGGCTGCAAACCTGCAAGGAAGCAAACTCGTAGGGTGCAGTAGAGGAGACAGACATCATCTTAGCTGGGGCCTCTTGCTGGAAAACACCACCAGCAGCAGATGTGTTGAGACAGCTGGGCAGATGTGCTTACCAAAAGGAGGAATCCTTACTTCTTCAGTATCTTTCTTTTGCCCTGTGCTCTGCACTCAGGGTCAGAACTGAGGCACTAGGGTTTTCCTACCCAGCCTAGCGACCTTCACTTCATTCCCTCCACCTCCAAACTTCAAACATCTCCAACTAAAACGAAAAGGAGATCAGGAGGGAGCAGAGGGATCTCCAGCACAGCCAAGGGGAGTACTCAGAAATGGTGACAATGGTTCAGCCTCCGGGGTGATTTCTTAAATAGCTCAAACGGCTGCCTTCAAATAATTCTCTCCAGTTGCTTCTGGAGAGCTCTTCACAAGGCAGGATGACCCGGCTGGGTTTAACGTCACTCGCATGCAAGATGCTGTCACAGGGTAGCCTGGATGATTTTTCTGATCTGAAAAGATCAGAAGGAACTGGAGGGAACAGAAGGTGGCAGGTCTTTCTCTGCCTTTCAGAAACCATTCAGGCTGCTCGACAATAAGGTTGATGTTGGGGGCCATAAAGAAGAAAAAGAAATCAAAGCTTGCGATGCTGCTGGCACGAAGCGCTCCATTGGGAAGGGGAGACCTGGATTCCTGCCCTCTTTCCTGAAGTTTTTAAATGCACTTTTTAAAAAAATCTCTCTTGAATAGGATGTGTAAAGAATCCCTGTAGCCCAGAGCATCCTCAGATCCCGCGGGATCCCCTCTGCCTTGACCAGCAGCTGGCCCCACCAAGCTCACCTTGCTTTCCAGTTAGGAGACCACCATCAGCAGGGAGGGTGGGCAGAGGCATCTCCTGCCCTTGCCCAGCCCATCCAGTGCTATCTGCTTAGCAGCGTGCTCCAAGGTGTCACCAGTAACTGTCTAAAATCCACGCCCAGAGGCAGTGAACGATACCTGAAAGTAATCCTTTTGAGAGTCCAGAACTACTGAAACCAGCCACCAAGGAACGCTGCGTTTCAGACAAGGGGTGCTCAGCACTTCCCAAACGCAGATGCCAGAAGAGCATCAAGAGGCCAGCCCCAATTGTTCCCGTTTTCCAAAACACCAGTCACTTCAAAAAAAAAAAAATTAATCTTGGATTCACAGAAGTGAAAGTCAATTATGGATCTTCCATTTACCTACTGAGAAATGAAAATCTACACCCCTGCAGGGAATCACAGAATCACCGAGGTTGGAAGGGACCTTTTAAGATCATGTAGTCCAACCAATGGGAAAAAAAATATTAAAAAATAAAAAATCACCCACACAAAAAACCCAACAACCATAAACAACACACCACACCACCCAACACTAAGCCATATCCTTGAGCACCAAGAACCTGATTTGTATTTCTGTTAGAATTTTTTTTTTAAAGAAAAAAAACTGAGTAAAAAAGGAAAAGAAGAAAAAGATGAATGAATGCAAGACCACTAATAAACTACAGGCAGGTTATCTTTTTAGTTGTTGAGTTTTATGGGGAATAAGGGTTAGAAAATATGTGTAATACTTCTGCGCAAGCATTCAATAACTCACAGACCCTGACAGAAAAGCCCATCAGTGATATCATTTATTTTTCCACGCTGTGGGTTTCTGTGTCCGTCTGTCAGTCTGTCTCTCGCTCTCTCTCTCTCTTCTCCTCTGCAAAGTCTCAAACTCCCTCCACCGGAGGTACCACAGGGCAGTGAACTACATTGCAATTACACGAGCACATCAAATTTTAGGGAACGGACTTCATGAAGAAGAAAAACAGACGTTCTAATCAAAACCAAACCTCGTGGCTGCTTTGTGGCTGTCCTGCTAACAAGGTCAGCCAGTTCCTGGTCGCAGCTGCGGATCGTACCGCAAAACAGCTGCGAATTCAAGCCAGGAGAAATTCCCTCTTTCCTGTACATTGCATAGGTGTGCCCCAGGAGACGGGCTGACACGGAAACACTAAGGAGATCCCAAATCAGTGAATACTGCGAGGACAGCTTCGTTATATCACGATAGCTTTCCTTCCTTCACGAGAACTGTGAAGGTGCCCCCTCGCACCACAAACCCAAACCCCGTTCCGCAAGACCTGATGCAAAAGTCTTGCAGAAGTAGCAGAGTGCTTTACCCATTCTGGTTCTGCTCCGCGAGGTTTTAGGAAAAGAGCTTTTCAAGCACGTAAACTAGGGGGGATTCAAGGAAAGCCACCGGTAAACAACTTAAAAGGTATTAGAAAAAGCACTGGTGAACTTAAAATCATAGAATGGTCCAGGCCAGAAGGGACCTCCAAAATTCATCCAGTCCCACCTCCCTGCAGTTGCAAGGACACCTCCAACTAGCCCAGGTTGCCCAGAGCCTCATCCAGCCTCACCTTCAGTACCTCCAGGGAAGGGGCCTCAACCACCAATCTGGTCCAGTGTTCTACCACCCTCATGGTGAAGAATTTGTTCCTCATATCCAATCTAAATCTGCTCTTNGCCATATCCTCCAGAGATAGGCCTGACTTTGTCCCCCCGCTCCCCATTCACATCTGGTTTCAAGACCTGTGGATCAACCCTGCAGTCTTCTGCGCTAGGACTGTCTTCCCCTTTTGAGAGAGGCATCGTCCATTCCCTCTAAACAGGTCTGGTGCTGTATATGCCAACCCACTGCCAAAGAACCCAAAGCTGTGGTGCTGACACCAGCCCTGCAGCCATGCATTAACTGATTCTATCCATCTGCTCCACTCTGCATCATCATCTGTGGCTGGAGGAAGCAAGGAAAAGATGACCTGCATCCCAGAGTCCTTGATCAAGCCTCCCAACTCCCTGAACTCTCTCTTTATGGCCTTTGGGCTTCGAGTTGCTGCCTCCTCTGCGCCCACATAGAATATCAACAGGGGATAAGAACCTGAGGACTTTACTAACCCAGGGAGTTTCCTGGTGACATCCTTCATCCAGGCTCCAGGAAGACGACAGAGCTCTCTCTGAGGGGGGTCAGCCCGGCATATGTCCCCTTAGAAAGGAGTCCCCAACAAGTAGAACCCTTCGGGTTTTTCTAGCAGGTGTGGCACTGATTCGAGGTGTGTGCTTTTTAGATTGAGGCAGCACCTGTGTGGCAGGGTGCTCCTTACCTGCTCCTTCTCCAGAGTGGTCACCTTCAACCAGAGCCTCACATCTGAGAGGTGCTTTGTAGGACGGGGTGGGTAAGGTGGGAGGTCTTCTGCTGCCCTGACTGCAAACCTGCTTCCACTCACTCTTCCATTACCCCTTTGCCTGCCCTTTCTACCACACTGTTGTCTCTGCCCTGCCCAGGGTTGCCTGCGGGGGCTCCTGGACCCTCGCTGCTTTTCCCCCTGTTGCTCCTCAAGCTTTCAACTTCCCCTTTCAGCTCTGCGGCCACGCCGAGCAGACCCCTGACCTGCTCACACCTGACACGGGAGGTCTCGGAGCTTCCATCTGTTGCAGGTAACACACCTTAGCACCCGCGGCAGCCCACCACCTGCAGAGCCACATGGTCCCGCAGAGCCTCCACCTGGGCTCCCACCTCCTTCGTGGTTCCTGGACCTTCCACCGGGTTGAGACCACGACTAAGCAGCTGGCGAGGGGTGCAACGACCACCAGGAGGACTCACCTGCGGAGCCAACAGAGCCTCGGGTCCCCCCACGATGCGCCCCCTCCTGCGGGTGNCCCGAGCGGCCGCCTTCACCGGCTTCCAAACTCCTCAAAAACAGCTCCTTGCGGGTCCTTTTGAGTTGTCTTTTTTTGCCGCGGTCCCTTCCCGCAGCGCCTCCGACCTCCGCTGCATCCAGGCTCCTCAGCAACCTGACATTTAGCTACGTACTTAATGCATGGCACGGCCAAAACTCAGCTGCGGGTACCCGCACAGACCAAGTCTGCTTCTGACCTAATTCACGTGAAGCTAAATTGGTGGAGTCACCCTGGTGGAACTGTGGAATGGTTCAAGTTGGAAGGGACCTCAAAGATCATCCAGTTCCA
>VZRU01007833.1:25993-39128 GCA_013398155.1 Pedionomus torquatus
CTCCCTGACCAAGAGTCCCTCTCCAGCTCTCCTGGAGCTCCCTTCAGATCCTGGAAGGCTGCTCCAAGGTCTCCCCGGAGCCTTCTCTTCTCCAGCCCCAGCTCCCTCAGCCTGTCCTCACACTGAGAGAATATACAAAATATACGTAACATTTTTAGCAATATTACAGTAGAGTTTTGCTTGAAATCCTACTTTTTTCCCTCTACTCCCTGACAACACTGAGCTTTCAGTAGACAACACAGACACGTCACCAGTTGCATTTAGGGCTTGGGTCTTAAGTACAGGGGGAAAACAGCATCACACTGGGACTACGGAAGCACAGACGTGTCGTGATCTTAAAGGCAGGTACGAGACTTGAAATCCTTTGAAAGAATTTTTCAACACTGACTCGGTTTCACGAGTATCCCTCTGACACTGCATTAAAAATCTGCATTAAAAATCACTAACTTGGAGACAAGTCATCTAACTGAATTTGTAAAAAGGCGTATCTGCATCTAATAAAACATAGCATATATTATACTAATTTTTTTTCCAGTTTTCATTAGATAATAGTCAGGATTTTCCAACTGTATTTAACCCACATGCATCATTGCCTCTTTTTTTCACTTGTCCATTACCAGTTTAAAATTAAGAGAGCCTGTGGTTTGTACTCTCTCCCCAGCTTATGGCATTATCTATTCTGTTTTATCTGCTCGGCTAGGTGAAATCTTTCTTCATGAATACCTTGCCATACGCCGGAGTAAAACGGAATAGTTTCACTGAGAGCACCAGAGCCACGCTGATTAACCTCCTGTGCTCAGCCAGCACTGACACTTTGCTCCTTCTCGCTGGAATATTCCTGTTCAGGAATCCTTAGCATCCTAACTGGGCTTGGTATTAATAGCACCTTGAGTAATTCACCTCTGTTCCCTCCGTGCAAGTTTACGACTCTCCTAGCAAACATAATGCTGAATTAACATCATGGCTAAGCGTTTTTAGGTCTCTAAAACCGGTCCCGTTAATTACACGGCAAGTGTTTCATAGGGTCTGAACACGAAGTGATGGAGCACTAAGCTCCAGCACACTTCTCTTAGCTCCAGAACTTTCCCAGTATTAATAACACGCTGGGTCCAATGACTTCAAGCTCTTGGAGCAGCATTTGGAGCAAGGCGATTCAAATTGACTTTCAATTACAAGATCTGGGGCACACACACATAATCCCGCTTGTATATATGCGTATCTATACGTCTTGCTCCAGAGAGACCTTGGAGCAGCCTTCCAGGATCTGAAGGGAGCTCCAGGAGAGCTGGAGAAGGACTCTTGGTCAGGGAGTGGAGTGATAGGACAAGGGGTAATGGTTCTAAACTGGAAGAGGGGAGATTTAGATTGGATCTTAGGAAGAACTTCTTTGCTGAGGGTGGTGAGTCCCTGGAAGAGGTTGCCCAGAGAAGCTGTGGCTGCCCCATCCCTGGAGGGGTTCAAGGCCAGGCTGGATGGGGCTTGGAGCAACCTGGTGTGGTGGGAGGTGTCCCTGCCCAGGGCAGGGGGGTTGGAACACGATGATATTCAAGGTCCTTTCCAACTCTAATCATTCAATGATTCTATGATTCTAAAAGTCAGCTTTGCGTCTCCAGCAGACCCAAAATAAGAGTGATAATACAACAGCAGAAGACCCGTAACGCTCACATAATTAAAACACTTTTTCTCTCCTGTCCATCCTACCGTAAGGTGCTTATTGCCACACGTTGCTGAGTATATCATGTTCTTACCTGTCCTACTTTGAATGCCACCTTTTTGAGATTTTTTGATTGTTAGGCAGCATTTGATTGTTTCATTTAACACAGACTTAATTACTGAAAACGTACAGGCTTAAGCCTTACAGCCTAAAGCAGCAACCGAAGGGGAAATTTCAGCTGGTGGGTTTTAGCAAAAGTTAAGATGCAAATTCTCAGGCTGGGCTCTCGTGCTTTTTGCTGCAACCGCCAGCAAACCGGGCACCGAGTCCGGCACTGAAAAAAACGAAAGGGAAATCTGCACATGTGACAAAATTATTTTGAGCAGCACAGTGAAGAGCTGAGAGGTTATCTCTAGAGCTGAGCACCGCAGATGAGTGAGCAACCCTGACAGCAAGACGGGTATCGGTACCGAAGGGGAATCCAAACGACTCCGACACCGGGCTCTAAGTCAGCTGAGCCAACTCGCTTGCTCGTCTCCATCCAGGCTTCAGGGGAGGAATGAAAATTGATCAAGGTGAAGCTACAACAAAAAAAAAAACCCACACATTAAGACACATGGGAAGTGGAAACAGAACACAGAAAACGGTGGTGCACTGGAAGTGCTGGTCCTGTCCTGGAGTGATACGGCACGTGGCAGAGGAAGCCTGTCCCAGACGGTACCACCAGGAATAACAATGCAAGAATCTTCCTGAAGAGCGGACTGAGAGCAACCACTGGCCTTCAGAAAGAAGATGGATAAGAGGAAGCATAATAAGAATATATAAAATATTGAATAAAGAAGGAAGAGCGGGAACATGAAGGCTCCCTGTCTCGTAACTATGAGATATTCTGTTAAATTCAAAAACTGGATAATTTAAACCTGATAAAAGGATACTCTACCTTTTTTTTTTTTTTATACAGTGTGTAATTAGACTGTTGGGCTCCCTGCTGGAGGCACTTTCACTTTTCTGTGTGATAACCTTGTGCTCTTCTTTGTATATCTTAACTCTATTTTTATTTTTCTCTCCAGGTTTGCTAAGGGAAACGGGAGAAATGAATAGGTGGTCACCCATCTCTAGATGCAAAGCAGTTCAGAGAGGACAGTGCTGACTAATTATACAACAAATGCTCTATCAAAGGAGCTTATAAGAGACGAGGAGACAACTGAGAATCCAACACAGACCCTTGTCTTCTTCGCTGCTATTAATCTGCTGCTGCCTAAGCTTGTCCCACAAACCTGGCTGTCTCTCCTTTGCCAGGGTATCCTCACCACCATTCCCTGATGCTCAGCTTCAGAGCAAACCCATGGGAGCCAGAACAACCAGGATCTGACTGTAATTAACCACGCTATGTTAATTGCTCCTTCCTGTTCTGATGTCATCAGGGAAGAAGGGGCAGAGCCTGGGGAGAAAAAAAAAAAAACACCAAAAAAAGGTGCTGCTGTGCTTTCTGCAGTTTCTTTCAAACCTTGGAGGAGATCCCAAAGGGCTGCCACGCTGACATGAAACTGAATTTTAAGACGCCATGAGATGGCCAAAGTGTACTCGCAGTTACATCTGCCAAGACCCACAGGAAGGCTGTTGCAGTGGGGGGAACGACTCCTGATTTAAACCCCTGGTAGCCGACAGGGAATTTGCTGCACCTACTGAAAAATCACTTTGTAAATTTGGCATCAGTAAGGGACAGGAAAAATCCAGAGGTTCTGAATGTCTGATTATATCGAACGTGAAGTCCCACCCTCCCGTGTTTATTAAAGCCCAGCTAATCTTTTGGAAAGGTTTTGAGTCAGTACTCTTAATATCATGGGAAGTGATTACCCCCTTCTGCACTCACTCTAGGCCACGCCGCCTCTCAAAAAGAAGTGCTGGTGAAGTGCAAAGCCTAATAATTGTCACAGGTAGCAGCTATAACATTAAGTACATCCTGACAAAAGATTAATAGCAGGGGTGCTGCACGGCAGGACCGAGGCAGGTAACCAAATGAGTAAATGTCAAATGAAGGATTATCCTCATTTGATGCTATTTCGCACTCCTCCTTTCTGCATAATCTCTCCGGGCTGAGACCTCAACCAGGTGGTTTCAAATGCACAAAGTGGAAGCTCTACCTGGTGTGCTAAAGATCCACTATTAGCTGTCAGCAGGAGCGACATCTTCTTTTCAAGTACTCAGCCGGGATCCGGCGTTACGCTGCCAGCTGACAATGACAAAGCGCCCGCCAAGTCAACCTCTACCTGGATCCTGCTCAACTATTGTAATTTATTATTAAACCGGCAGTAGTCCCCATCTCGGCGACCAGAGCCCTTCTGTGCTCAGCTCTGGAAATCCACAGCCCAAAAACTCGCTCCTTCCTCCTGAGACCCCCACCTGGAGTCCTGTGTCCAGCTCTGGAGTCCTCAGCAGAGAAAGGACATGGACCTGGTGGAACGGGTCCAGCGGAGGCCACCAAGATGCTGAGAGGGCTGGAGCCCCTCTGCTGTGAGGACAGGCTGAGGGAGCTGGGGCTGTTCAGCCTGGAGAAGAGAAGGCTCCGGGGAGAGCTTGGAGCAGCCTTCCAGGATCTGAAGGGAGCTCCAGGAGAGCTGGAGAGGGACTCTTGGTCAGGGAGTGGAGCCACAGGACAAGGGGGAACGGTGTTAAATGGGAAGAGGGGAGATTTAGATTAGATGCCAGAAATAAATTCTTTGCTGTGAGGGTGGTGAGGCACTGGAAGAGGTTGCCCAGAGAAGCTGTGGCTGCCCCATCCCTGGAGGGGTTCAAGGCCAGGCTGGATGGGGCTTGGAGCCACCTGGTGTGGTGGGAGGTGTCCCTGCCCAGGGCAGGGGGTTGGAACTGGATGGTTTTTGAGGTCCCTTCCAACTCTAACCATTCTGTGATTCTATGATTTCATCCTCACCACCCCACAGTGCCCACGTAGACAGGCATGTGCTGGAAAGCCGTGTGATGCACGGGATGTAATCTTTTAGCCAGAGGATGCACTTCTTTTAGCCAGAAGAACTTCTGTTCTTCTTCTCTTTGCCCAGGGTGTTGCCCATGGGCCTTCCTTCCATTGTATTTAAACCTTTGGTGACTGCACAGTGACTGATAACCTCCTGAGCTTCTCTACTCTGCTCATCACTGTATATTTTAAGTGCTTCACAAAAGGTTAATGCTTTCAACCTCCCTCTGAGGTGAAGGGGAAGGACTCTTGTTTCGCACAGGATGTGAATCAAAGAAAGACGAAGGCAAAAATTTCCTCTGGTTGTGGTTGCCCAATTTCAGTCAGGGAGACCTGATCTCCTGTGTTAGTTAACACAACAGAGTGCGTGAAATGTTCAAAATGGCCATCGGCACCTTCAAGCTATGGCTGTGAGCAATTTGGCTCCTCTGTGCAGCAAAGAGTGTTGGGCTGGGCTTCCAGAAGACAAACTGTACGAGCCTGGTGGTTACCTCTGACTAGTTCTGTCTGCCCAGCATCAGGCTGGGTCCACCCTCCAGGCAGCAAAGAACCAAGGAAGAGGCTCCTTCTTCTTCTACAGCTGCCTGGAAGCGGGGAGGTAGGTACCCATGGCTCTGACTGATGGAGAGGATGCTCAGCCTGTGCACCGAAACAGGCAGGGACCCTGCGAAAAAACACTGTGCAACCCTGAAATTAAAAATGGTATCGAAGCACAATCACAAGGGGGCAGTACCTTCATTCTCCTTAATGACCGGTTTCTGCACGCTTAATTTTGTAGCTTGTTCTCTCTTCTAGAGAAATCCTATAGAATCACAGAATCATTTAGGTTGGAAAAGACCATTAAGATCATCAAGTCCAACCATAAACCTAACACTGCCAAATTTACCACTAAATCCTGTCCCCAAGTGGCACATCTACTGGTCTTTTAAATACCTTCAGGGATGGTGGCTCAGCCACTTCCCTGGACAGTCTGTTCCAAGGTTGAATAACACTGTCAGTGGAAAAATTGTTCCTGATACCCACTTTAAACCTCCCCTGGCACAACTTGAGGCCATTTCCTCTGGTCCCATCACCTGTGACTTGGGAGAAGAGATCCCTCGCCCCGGCTACAGCCTCCTTTCAGGGAGTTGGAGAGAGAGAGGAGGTCCCCCCCCTCAGCCTCCTCTTCTCCAGGATGAACACCCCCAGCTCCCTCAGACTCATCTCTTCAGACTGGGTTCCTGGGCTGCCTCCTGTCTCCTCTGAAGACCACTTCTTTTTCATGTTCAGGGAAGGCTGTTACGGCTGGACAGACAGTTTTACCTCCACAAGGTACCGGGTTAACCAGAGTTGCCGCCACAGGGAAAGGTCCTCCTTCCTCCTTGTGGGCTGGACCACATCCTGCATTGCTCAGTCTATTTAACACATGCTAAGAGAAACCTCTTAAGGGCTTATCACGTGGCTGAATGGGTCAATTGCTCAAGGACAGGAAAAATACTATCCCTAGCACCCAGGCAACATCCTTGGCAAGCTTCAGCTTCTCAGTGAAAAGGCAGCAAGAAAGTTTTTTTTAGTTTGTACAGGAAAGCCCCTTCTTCGCTAACTTCATCCTGATAAATTAACAACTTTGCTGAAGCTTTTAGGAAATACACAGAATTAGACAGGTATCTGCCACAAAAAATGCTCCCAAGTGTAAAAATGATTGGAAACAAGACCTAAAAGTAGAGGGACTGTGTGATGTTAAGTGTGGTTAATGCTACTGATGCTAAAGCACAAACCCTTCCTGTCTCCCAATTCCATCCAGTGGCTGCAGAACTCTATCGTTTTTCTTACAGCAACTCTGTCAGATTTACCTGCAAGTTTCCAGAAGCTGGGATTTTACAGTAAGAAAAGTTTTCTCTGCACTCTGATCACTGCTGCAGTCAGGATATCAAGTGGGATGAACCTACAGTTTGATCCAGTACAGCGGCTTTTGTGCTGGAGGAGTTATATACAGGACAGTGACCTGCAAGAATTTAAGCCTCACAGATAGTCTTGCCGCCATTTAGTCTTGGAATTTATTAAAGCAATGAAGTGTGACTTGGGTTTAATACCAAACATCACTGCCTATTTTAGTGTAACTCTTTTACAGACGCGTCCACTTGGGAGAAGTTACGAGGCATCAGCAGAGGTGAGTTGAAAAGCTGGAAAAAGAGCTAGTTCCCTTCCCTTCCCTCCTTTCTGCTGGGAAGAACGGGGGTTTATGTTTCTAACTTTACTTGTTGAGCAGGCATACTCTTATCAAAAGGAAAAAANTAAACCCCACCCCACCCAACACTAAGCCATATCCCTGAGCACCAAGTCAACTTCTCTCTTGAATCCCTCCAGGGATGGTGCCTCAACCACCTCCCTGGGCAGCCCATTCCAATGACAACCCTTTCAGGAAAGAAATATTTCCTAATATCCAACCTGAACTTCCCCTGGCGCAACTTGAAGCCATCACCCCTTGTCCTGTCATCTGGAACTTGGGAGAAGAGACCAACCCCCCCTCTCTGCAGCCTCCTTTCAGGGAGTTGGAGAGAGCGAGAAGGTCTCCCCTCAGCCTCCTCTTCCTCAGGCTGAACACCCCCAGCTCCCTCAGCCTCTCCTCATCAGATTTGTGCTCCAGACCCCTCACCAGCTCCATTGCCCTTCTCTGGACCCGCTCCAGAGCTCCATATTCCTGGAAAATATGACTGGGATGTGCTGAAGGCTTGGGTCAACCGTAGGCTCAGCCCCACAAGCTGTCCTTCAGTGACACTGCTTCAAAAAACTCCCTGTTGTACTCCTGGGCATCCTTATTCCGTGTCTGCCCCTAACTCCCTCCACTTCCACACCCATCTTCACCAAAACCCATTCATTTGACCCCAGCTTTGCAGGGATGGCCCTAAGGTTTGGGATTCTAAGCGTCAAAACCATACACCAACCGTTTCCAGCTGTGGATGAAGAGTAAAAGGAGGGAAGACCTCCTCCACTGCAGAGGCTTTGCCAACTTACAGGCACTATTTGCTTTACCCAAAGCAGCAAGCAATGGAAAAGGAGGTTGGTAATTAACGTGCCACCCCGTCTTCATTGGGGTGGGGGTAGTACACCTCCAGAGAGGACACGTATTGAACAGATGTGGCCAAAACTCCAGCCAGCCACTGACATAAATCACATCCCACCTTATGCAGCTTCATAATTTGGACCGTGGCTGTATATAGACTGCAGAGTTGTGTAGCAGAGCTATGATACCATACCTGTGGAATACTATTACAGCTATTCAAGTACAGCAGAGTTAGGAAGCACAGCTATTTAAAAGAAGTGCTTAAAAAAAACAAAACCAAACCAAACCAACAGCCCTTGCACTAATATCAAATATTTACAGCGCTGGCACTTTCCAGGTTTGGCAGGGTGATGGTTTCTAACACACCAAAAGTGCCAATCCCCATCACCAATTTTTGAAGTTGGAAAACCCAGGACTTGCTGAGATGCTGGAGAAGCGAGGGATTTTTTTTAATTTTTTTTCAGAATACCAAAGGAGCTTTTCTCAGTTAACATACAGCAATGTCACCACTACAAGAATGTTCTGCGTTTGCATCTCCACTTTTTCTGCTGCTTCTCTTCCTTTTCTTCCCCTCCCTTCTTTTTTGACATCCTTGCTTTTCTTCCCTCTCCCTGTGCCCTGTTTGCTTCCCTTTCCTGTACTGCTTCTGCCCACCTCTTCCCTTGCTACTCTGCTCTTCTGCCTCCAGAATAACCATTTTGGGCTGTTTTCATCTGCCCACAAGTGAAGCAGCCAACTGAAAATCACCGCATTTTCTGATGATACTGAGTGATAGCAGTATTTCCCTGGTATAAGGAAAAAGTCTAATCTTTCAATATATGAACTAAAATATGGGGAAAATAAACAACAACTTGGAGATGAGTAACACAAAGCTCCAGCCAAACTTTTTAATTGAACAGTACCACGTGTCTGTGCTTTACTCTCACAGAATCGCAGAATCTTCATGGTTGGAAGGGACCCCTGAGATCATCAAGTCCAACCATACACACACACTCACACAAAAAAAAAACCACCAGAAAACCCAACCCCGCAAAACAAATCACCCAACCCAACAATCTCGGCCACTAGAGCGTGCCCTCAAGTGCCACATCTACACCTTTCTGAAATACTTCCAGGGATGGTGACTCCACCACCTCCCTGGGAAGGCCCTTCCAATGTCCGACCACCCTCTCAGTCAAGGAATTTCTCCTAATATCTAATATGAACCTCCCCTGCCACAACTTCAGACCATTTCCTCTGGTCCTGTCGTGATTCCCTTGGGAGAAGAGGCCACCACCCCCCTCTCTACACCCTCCTTTCTGGGAGCTGGGGAGGGCAGGGAGGTCTCCCCTCAGCCTCCTCTTCTCCAAACTCAACATGCCCAGTTCACGCATGTAAACATTTCCCCGCCCATGGTATCTATGGCCAGAAGAACCCAAATGACTTAAGTCATTTGGCCAGAAGAACCCAAATAACATTTCCATTATATCTATGGCCAGAAGAACGCAAGGGACTTAAGTCCTTCAGACCTATCCTAGAGCTGCTTCTCTGAAAGCAGTTTCCTGAGCATCCCCATACTGCTGGACGGATGGGGTATTACCGACACCGGACAGTAAGATGCCAAAAAGTCCCTTGTGGTTACCTTTCCGAGCAAGAAAAAAACCCAGCATTTTGACAGACACATGAATATGACAAATATACAGAACAGATAGAAAACGCTACCCTTACCTTATTGCACTTGCAGATAAGTGGCCGTAAGAACCACTGGCTGAGGAACTGCTACGAGAATTATTGAGAATCGTGACCAAGGAATTTGGAGATGTCCGTATCATGGTCTGAAGGTCAAAGCTGTGATCAGACAGGGGGGATATGGACAATGTACGCTTTCGGCTTGGTCTGGCTGACAATCTTGGGCTCGGAAACCTGGCGCCTGTTAAGCAAACACAAATAATTATCCACCAGGGTAACTTGATCGCATTTATTCCTTATCAGCGATGGGTAGAGGGAGTTGCAAGACACCAAAACACGCCATGACAAGCCCACTCTCTCCACTTGTGATCTACTGGCTACGATTAAATTTAGGAAGAAAAAATTAGGAAGAAAAATCTATCTTTCTGTGGCTTACCTCAGGGGAGCTCTGTTTATTAATGTGCAAGCAAAATGATAAATTGCTAAACAAAAGGAAAAGACTTTTATGAGTTATCCCTCTCATTTCTGGTGATTTATGAACCTGATGGCTTCTTAGACATTCACATCATTAATTCAACCATGAGGAATGAGATGGTGGTTCAGATCTGGGCTACCTGCGAACCCAAACTCGCGTCACTTTAACACATACAGCCAAAGCCAAACTTGGAAAACACAGTTTGGAAATGAGGAGGCAGCTTTTCCTTTGTTGACTGTAATTCTGCCTGGTTGATACTTGGCGCAAAACTAGGAATCAGGACTAAAAAGCCACTCTATAGGCCAGCTCTCTCAGCAGTAATCAAATCGACTTTCACAGTATCAGACTGAGAAGCGGTTGGTTTTATTTGAATTTGCCCAGGTTCCCAGGATATTCTAGTGCTGGGGTATAGAGGAGCCCACGATTGCCTTTAACAGCACTGTCACTTCTGCCTTTTTAATCCCCTTAACCTGCAGTCAAGGACCGAGTCCTAACAATCCTGACAGCCAGGGTGATGCAGGTCTTGGGTTTGATGCCTACTTCACAGTTACTTCTCCCAGAGTTCCCTGACTTTCTCTGCACCTTGCTAATAATTCACAGTTGGCCACAAGACTCCATTCTAACTCTGCCTTTCCTACTTCTTTCTCGTGTTTTGGTGCCCGGGACCATTTTTCAGCCGGATATTTGAACATACGCACGGCAATAACCAGGAGAAGACCTCGGGTGGCTCCAATTAGACTGACCTCCAGGACGGGGCTGGATTTGAATCTGCCACTATATTTTCCTTACACACCTGAGCGGGTTTGCCCTTCTTGCTGCGTGTGCTACACAAGACCTTCACCTGGTATGAAAAGCTGTGGGTTTATTAGTGCTAGCTGTACCTGGCCAACACGGGTGTCAGTTCTCTCTGGCATCTGGCTAATACAGAGCTTTCTCCTCCATGCTCTCTTCCCCGCTACAGCCCTTAGCCCATACTGCTTCAGTCTTGCAATGAATATTCATGCTCTTGGGTCATCATTTAAAACTTAGGCATAGCCACTTCTTCCTAAAAGCTACTACAAGTTATTTTCTATAATCTGTTTTACCTCCTTTATACGGGCTTGCTGTTGTCACGTGTCTGCTTGAGAGCTTATTAGTGCTGGGCTTTGTGTCTCTCAAAGGCAGAGATCTTTTATTTGTGCGAAAATAAAAACCAATCATGATCAGCAGCTCCAAGAAGCTGCAACATATTTAATAAGGAAATACAAGTAATGGTAAAACAACAAGTCATACGTTGCACTGCCTGGATGCACTCCTCCTCTCCAGTGCTGGGTTCAGTTTGGGCCCCTCGCTACCAGAAGGACATTGAGGGGCTGGAGCGTGTCCAGAGCAGAGCCACCAAGCTGGGGAGGGGTCTGGAGAACAAGTCCTGTGAGGAGAGGCTGAGGGAACTGGGGGTGTTGAGTTTGGAGAAGAGGAGGCTGAGGGGAGACCTCCCTGCCCTCTCCAGCTCCCTGAAAGGAGGGTGTAGAGAGGGCGGTGGTGGCCTCTGCTCCCAAGGGAATAACGACAGGACCAGAGGGAATGGTCTGAAGTTGAGGTAGGGGAGGTTCAGATGAGGTATTAGGAAGAGTGACTTGACTGAGAGGGTGGCCAGGCACTGGCAGGGCCTGCTCAGGAAGGTGGTGGAGTCACCATCCCTGAAGGTGTTTCAGAAACGAGTAGATGTGGCAGTTGAGGACACAACCTAGTGGCCAAGACCGTTGGCTTGGGTGATTCATTTTGCGGGGTTGACGTTGGGACTTTTAGTGTTTTTTTGGTGTGTGTATGACTGGACTTGATGATCTCAGAGGTCCCTTCCAACCATGAAGATTCTGTGCAATTTAAACGCCCCGCAGATTCTCAAAAACTGCAATGGCTTCCCTCCTCCTCCTCCTTTCCGGACCGAGCCCATCTCTTTTAACCCTTGCCTAAGTCATGCTGCAGCTCTTGCAAGAGTTCCCTCTCTGCCCACTGGTCATTAAACTTCCTCCTTGCCTGCCAGCTGCTGCCAGGGCATCCCAGACCCCAGATCTGCAGGAGATGCAGGTGATGGAGAAAGACAGTCCTTCCAGCTGCAAGGGGCAGAGCCCGGGCTCCAGCCACACCACGCAGCACTCTCAGGCTTCCTTTTCTCCTCCAGGCAGCGCCTGGCTCCGGCCCCATCTAGATTTGGGAATTCCCTCCATCTACCCAGGATGGGAACAACCTCCCAAGGGCCAAGAGTCTCCTGCAAAAAAGGGACTATTTCTGCTTCACGGCGGGAGCCAACAGCGGAGGGCAGGCAAGACTCTGACCACAGGAGAAGGGGATTCGCTTCAGGGGAGGCCACAGCTCTCAAAATTGAAAATAGAATTAAATAGAATTACTGTTTTTTCAGATCTTGGTGGTTTAATTAGGTTTCACATTCCAAAAAAAAAGCCTTAAGCGTGAGGTGGCCACTCGTCCCGCTGCGGGACGTTTGCTAAACCACGCTTTTAGCATCCCGCCAGTCTCGGTTAGTACAGTGCTATAAAAAGGAACAGCTCACAGTTTGTCAGAGCCTCTGAAAGCAAACTCCTCCAGCCTGGCCCAGGCATTTATTTTAAAAACAAACTCTTCAATATTTACCTAGCAATTTGAGATGTTCCTCTGCTCCCAGTACTCTCCCACCGAACCATTACGTTCCCTACTTAATAATACTTTAGAACCAAAAAATGTAGGAGCGCCGACTCACTAAAAATCCATGTACCTCTGTGCAAGTGCTGAAAAAAACCCATCAGCTCTGGCAAAGCACGCAAATGGAAGATGACAGTGAAGACTTGTTTAGGAATGCCATCCTTCTGGAGCAGACATTGCAGTGATAACAAGTCAGTGGTTGAGAGTAAGGACTTGAGTGTGCCGACAAAAAACCCAGCAGGTGTCAGAAGAAAAGATCTTACTCCTGAGGTGAAGATCAATTCTAAAATAACAGATATCTGTCTCCATCATAAATTTCAAAAATGGAATATGCCATCCAGCAAATTTGCCCATGAATTTGATTTCTGAGTTGAAGTTTTTAGCATTGCTTAATCATTTATAAGGCAATCTTCAGACATGTATCATTTATTCCATCCCTTTAAATCAAACTTCATCAAACCCTTTTTATTCCAGCCCTTTAAATCAAACTTCTCTGAATCTGTCTCAGGCACTAGTTTTTGTTGAAGGCTGTGAACACGGGAAGTTTGATCATCAGTTTTTATTTACATTAAAGCTTTCTTTCTTTCTTTCTTTCTTTCTTTCTTTCTTTCTTTCTTTCTTTCTTTCTTTCTTTCTTTCTTTCTT
>VZRU01007833.1:39198-52387 GCA_013398155.1 Pedionomus torquatus
TCCGTCCTTCCTTCCGTCCTTCCTTCCGTCCTTCCTTCCGTCCTTCCTTCCGTCCTTCCTTCTGTCCTTCCTTCCGTCCTTCCGTCCTTTTGTCCTTTCTTCTTTTCCTTTTTTCTTTTCCTCCTCGTTTCTGCTCATGGATGTTTTCACTTCATGAAACTTTGTTTTCACTTCATGAAAGTTTGTCATAAATTTTGTCTCGGTTTTCAAAACAGCGAATCTGTCACCAGTGTGAGAGGAAAAGGAATGGCTTTTCTACTCCACCCTCATTCTGCAAATGTGCCTGGAAATCAGAAACCAAACCCAGGCCAAAGCTCCTCACGTTGGCTTAACTCTTGGGCCTGGCTGAATTCTTTACAGCGACTGGGTTGCTCTCTCCAGTGCCAAAAGGGAAGGTCAATGCAGAACACCTTGGAAAAAGAAAAACCTCCCATTCTGACTGAAGACGGACAAAAGTTAATCAGAGTGAGGATATTAATACTCTCAGTGAATTTAGAAATTTTGGGGGACATGCTTGCCTTCCACTGAACAGTGCAAAGCACTGTCCAAGTGACAAACGCCAGGTACCAAACCCAAAAGGCTGTGATTTTTTGGAACTATTTAAGTGCTCAAAAGCCTGGTTCGGCATTCAGTGTCTTTACAGCCACAGCAAGGAATTTCAGTTGCACCTTCCCCGGCTGCTCCCCTCCTGGTTATTTTGACATTATATTTAAAGGTAACAGATCCAACCCTTTGAGATCAAGTAAGAAGAGAGGAAGGGTTGGTCAGGGATTCTGGCCCCCAAGACTGCAGAAAAGCTTTAAAGCAGCAAAGAAAACTCCGGCCCACTTTTCCTGCCACACAGGACAAGCAGGAGAAAAAACGACACTCAAGCATACCCAATCTTGGCCTTATTCTCCCACGCTATTTTAGACACATCGTGGACAGGGAAGCTCAGAGCTTCAAGAAGTCCACTGCTCTTTAGGCAAGATTTAATTTTCTGATTAAGGCGTCTCCCACTCATATCTTCCCCATTTTGAAATGGGTTTTCCAGGACCACAGAGCACAGCAAGAGACCCCAAATGGCACACGTGCTGTCTGTAACACGCTCTTTGTGTCCAGTGCAGGCTGGTGGTGGAATTATTATTTGTACAAGGGGAGAGGGGAGAGAGAGAGATGCCAACTGCCCGTGCTAGATGCTCTAGAAGCAGACAATCAGGAGACACACTTGCTCGACAGCAGCAGAACAACCCCTTGCCTGTGTCTCTGGCTGTTGCGTGGAATAAACCAGCGGCAGCCTTTTGAGCGAGTTGGGTCCACTTGCTCAGAATTTGGTAGCAGATAATGAGGGAAGCTACCCAGGGCTCTTCTCTTCCCTTTGACGAGACCGGGCAAAGGCACAAGAATCCTTTTAAGAGCACCACACAAATCCTTGAAAAGAAAAGATCCGACCCAATGCCATCGCTTCGCATTGATCACCACGCTCTGTTATTAGAGGCAAACACGGGCATTCTTACTGTTGTTGTTTTAAAAGTCTTAATATCAGCTTCCTGCTAATTGTTTCTTTTTCTTGTCTCTAATCTAAAATTCTGACAAAGAAGAAAGGGGTTTTCTTTAGCATGATGAATGATAGGACATTCAGATTCCTACTTAATGACAATTAATTTACTGTATACCCATGCAAGTTAAGATAGTTTTAATTAGTTTTTACAAAGTAAAAGGGTAACTTCATACTCTATTTAGATAAAAGCAGCTATTGCCTGACTAAACACATTCTCATCAAATACAGAAGGTGAGCCGAGTGACCTTACTGGGATTCACTCGTATTTTAATTCTCTATTTCCTGTTTAAAAATAGCCCATTTGCATAATAGTGCTACACATTTTTTGTCTTTAACGCTGAAATAATCCCTAATTGAAAAGTTGCTGCTATAATGAATCTCAGATGTGTGATCCTAATTTTTAAATGCAGACCCAGAACAAATTACAGAGCGCGTTTCAAACGTGCCGTAGCTCAAGCTGGTGGCAGCAAACGCCCTTATTAGAGAGAGCGTGCAGGTACTTTTTGCGAATGGGCTGAAGTTCTGGGCAAAGGCCAAAGCGTTTTGGTTTTTTTTTCATTCTTCTGATGCAAAAGCTGCAGCTCCAGATGGACTGCAGCACTAACAGCCTCTACTAACACAGGGAAGTCCTCTGCAAGCACCAGTATTTGTGTGAGCGCTGCAACGCCTTCTCTTCTCCTTAAGTCTTCTGGAATGCCTCTTGGGTACGTCTCTTCCTACAGAGTCAATAGCTCCCCGCAATCAAGTCTGCAGCCAAATACGTGGCTTCGTACTGCTGCCTGCGTGCATTCAGAAATTCTCTCCCAATAGGAACCAAAACCATTGAAAGAATAAAATACCCCGGGTTGTTGCAGGGGGGGGGGTTGAAATAAATGGCTCTGTAGGTCCCAGTTTGGCACAAGGTCCCTTACAACCCAAACTATTCCATGATGCCTTGACTCCAGTAAAGTTACATCCACTCATACAAGCTGGGGATTTGCAGCTGGAACACAGCAGCAGACTGACATTTCCTAAACCATCTGAAACCGAGCTCCCATTCTGCAGAACATTATTAATACAGACTAACTGCATTACCAGTATTCTTAATTTCTCTCTATTCCTCTCAAAATCCAAATCAGGAGTGTCATATTCTTAAGCTCTCAAGCTCTGATGCCAACACACTTTCTGGTTGAAGTCCAGGCTACTTGTGTGGGTTTAATTAGTTTCTGAAGTGGGTTCAAGGTATGTTACACTACTGTGAAATCACTACGCACACTCCCCGTGCAGTCAGACCCGTAGCAGAAACTGCATTAAAAAACATTCACGATCAAGGTAACAGACTGAAAACAGTTTCCCTGCCCACTTCCACAACTGTCTTGCCCCATTCTTGGAAAAAAATGTTGGTCAGTCAACTACTTCATGCTCCCAGGCATGTGCTCTGAAGGGGCAGAGGGACCATCTATAGTCCCACGTGTTCCAGAAGGGAACCTCGAAACTTCCACACTCCTTGAGATCAGCGGCACAGAATTGTTAGAGTTGGAAGGGACCTTGAAGATCACCCAGTGCCACCCCCCCTGCCCTGGGCAGGGACACCTCCCACCACCCCAGGTTGCTCCAAGCCCCATCCAGCCTGGCCTTGAACCCCTCCAGGGATGGGGCAGCCACAGCTTCTCTGGGCAACCTCTTCCAGTGCCTCACCACCCTCACACCAAAGAAGTTCTTCCTAAGATCTCATCTAAATCTCCCCTCTTCCCATTTCAAACCCTTCCCCCCTTGTCCTGTCCCTCCCCTCCCTGACCAAGAGTCCCTCTCCAGCTCTCCTGGAGCTCCCTTCAGATCCTGGAAGGCTGCTCCAAGGTCTCCCCGGAGCCTTCTCTTCTCCAGGCTGAACAGCCCCAGCTCCCTCAGCCTGTCCTCACAGCAGAGGGGCTCCAGCCCTCTGAGCATCTTGGTGTCCCTCCACTGGACCCGTTCCACCAGGTCCATGTCCTTTCTGTGTTGAGGACTCCAGAGCTGGACACAGGACTCCAGGCAGAGTCTCATGAGCGCAGAGTGGAGGGGGAGAATCCCCTCCTGTGACCTGCTGGCCATGCTGCTCCTGATGCAGCCCGGGTTGGCTTTCGTATGAGCAGAGGGGGTGAGATGCTAGGTAAGCATCTTCTGAGTAGAGGGGGTTACTCTGAGTAATCCCTTCTGGCTGCTCAAAAGCAGCAGGAGCGAGCAGTTTGGAATGGGGTGCTCTCTGTTCATCCTTCACCAGAGAAAGGGAGACAAATTAGAGGTACGAAAGATGCTGAAGTATGTAAAGGCGGCTCTTAATATTAAGGAAAACTAAGGCAGGATCCTTGAGAATTCAGCAAACTGCTTCACTTCAGAAGTGGTCTCAAAGTCTACCAATCTGACACAGAACTTGTAAGCCTGGCTACCACTCTCTAGAAAGGAGAGGAGCACGCTCTCCTAATGGAAAAGCAGACGTAACCTTTCTATTAACAAAGAGCTCGTCAGGGAAACACTCACCCACCCTAATGAGGAAAGGGGGTTAATGATTGTGAACAGAGGAGGACACTTTCAGAAGCACCCAAGCCCCGCTGGAAATCAACTGTATAACCTGCTGTTCGGGACCAGCCCTGTTCCTCTCCCTGCTTACTTTCAAAGTTTACTTTCGGACTCGACATCGCCCTTGTACATGTGGCCACCAACGCTCCGGCCCCTCCGGCTTGGGCTGACTCCCACCTCCCCTCTCTGCGTGGGAGGTTTTGGGGCAGGAGAAACCCGGGGGGGGGTTGCCTCCAGAGGGCTGTCTATGGTTGTAGAAACCGTCACTTACTGTCCATGGCGTGCAGGTACTCCATGTGCAGGGCGCCGGCTCCCGCGGTGGCAGCCGAAGGGATGATGTCCGCGTAGGGGCTGCGCTGGCCCGCCAGCAGGGCCATCTGATGGTAATACTCAGCTGGGCTGACGCCAGCGTGTGGAGCTGAAGGAAGAAAAAAAAAACCAAAACACAGCATAAAACAGGGCCGTTACTGACCTAAGATAAACGAGAGGGAAAGTTTTATCACGCCGCTGGTTCCTCCGGCTGTTAAAACAGCCTGGCTTTGGTTTTGGTTTGGTTTTTTTGAGGTAGAGCAACCTCTGCAGCTCTGGGCAATAGATTTCGACCAATGATACTGCAAAGAGACCATTCAAAAACCAGCCAGGCATAAAATATTAATGAGCCCAGTGATCTCATACTTTTATATTTATTATTAAGTGACTCGAAAAGTGACAGGCTGACAGCGGTGGAAATGCCTATGATTTATTTAGTGGTATAAAAAAGCAGGAAACCTTCCTAGAGCTTTATTCCTGTTGACCTCATTCCTGGCCCAAAGGACCCTGTCTCTAGGTAACAGCGAGGCTGAACTTCGAGAGGCATTCAAGTTGCTGGAGTCTCTGCTTAGAGGACCAGGAGACTTTCACTCACAGTGGCAGTTTGTGCATAAATGTGGGAGTAAACAAAGAGAAAGCACATTTTCAGGACAAATACTACTTGCCCATCAACAACTTAGATGTTCAAGGCCAGGCTGGATGGGGCTTGGAGCAACCTGGTGTGGTGGGAGGTGTCCCTGCCCAGGGCAGGGGGGTTGGAACTGGGTGATCTTTGAGGTCCCTTCCAACTCCAACCGTTCTATGATTCTATCAACCTAGGGGCAGTTTTGGGAAAGGCAGACTGAAGGCAGCGAATGTGGCCATCCCATCCCTTCCAGGTTCATATATAAAGTGTACTTGACATACAAGACTCTTTGCAGGGTCAAAACCACACACGGGACAGTGTGGTCTCCCTGCAGTGAGGTTAGGAGCGATGCAGAACTCTGGTGATGACTTATTTAGCCTTTCTCTCCTGCAAAAATACTCCAGCAGCTTTCTGCTCCCCTGCAGTTTTCGAGCGTGCCATCAACTAACAGGCAACGCTGGAGAAACACAAAAACCCCATCATTTTAGTGTCATCTCAACTGGCTTCAGATGCTACAATAAGTTGCGGGCCATTTCATATTCCTAAAATAAGCTGGGCCCCATCATCTCCTGGATCCTGATTCTGACTCGCTGTACAACCTGAGCAGCCTTCCTGTCTGCTCTCTGCTTCTCCCACTTGAAAACCAGTTAAAACCAGTTAAAATTTCCTTACGCTCTGCTCACCATGAGACGGTACCAAAGTTTGCTTAAAACACTTCAAGTTCCTTACGTTACACCCCAATGGCGCTTTTTTTTTTTTTATATTCTTTCATATTACTTAAGGGGATTTTTCTTCGATCCCAGCAACTGAGTCTTGAACAGAAACAAAATTTCAAGCTGAAATTCTTTGAATTATGAACTTATTCTTCTTATTATTAGCGAACTTATGTTATATTTATTATTATTAACTTATTCTTATTATATTGAATTATGAACTTATTAGCGAATATTTTTATCTGCACCGTATTACCAAAAGGATAATTTATTTTCACATTAGAGAACCAGATCCTAAACACAAACCTTAGGGGCAAAAAGCCAACATTTACGCTACAAGGAGGTAAAGACATCATCGGTGACTGGAGAGAAGTTTATCCAGCAACAGATTTCTAAAGTGTATTTTTTCTAAAGTTTATTTTTACCCAAGTAAAATGGAAGAATGTGCTTTTGATGTTACGATGTTTAATAAAAGCCATTTTAAGTAAGGTTCAGAAAAATAAGAGTGCATCAAACAGGAAGAGGAATGGCATAAAACATGCAAACAAGATAAATGATAGGGTGTTGGTATTTTTTCCAAATTACATGTTGACTTCCCAATGAAATATAATTTGCTTCAGCCACCACCACCTTCTGCGAAAGGGCAAGAAAAATATTCAGAGATGAATTTTAAGAGGAGTAACTCACACTGAATCACCGATTTTCAAAGTTTTATAGCGGTGGGCAACCGTCGTATCTTTCCAGACACACTTAAAACACTTCCTGAGCTTTCTGACATAAGTGTCTGGGTTAAATAACAACAACATTGGCCACGAACTTCAAAATGAGCTGCTGCAGAACCAGGGTGAGCACGTAACTGCCCGGCTGAATGGTCCGCAGGCTGGGGAAAGGCTCTGGCGCCCTTGAAGGATCATTCCTTACCATCTTCTTCTTCCAACATAAAAAATTAGCCTACTAAATGATGTATTGCCTGGAGGGTAAATGAAGGGTAAGCGGCCTGCAGCCCAGAATTTTCTCCTGTTTATTCTGGGGGAGCTCCAGCTTCGCCCCCGCTTTTCTCACAAGGGGAAGCATCTACTCCTGCGTGGTGGGCACTGAGGAGCTCCGCTCGAGCGCCCTGCTCTGCACACACCGACGGCTCGCTCCTCACTCCTGACCCCTCTCCCCCCCCAAAAAAAACCCCTCGGCAGAAATCCTCAGCCACCCCCGGCCCACCGGTTCTGCTGGGTGAGGTGAGGTGACAAGACAGAAGATGCTCTCCTGTTACTGCTGCGGGGGCAGTCATTAATTACAGCCAGTAAGACCTGCAGTGATCATGGCGTGATGTCCCAGCCTGTTTTTTGGCCACCCCCAGGTGTGTGAGTCCACAGGCTGAGCCCAATGGTCAGTACAAGGACCAAATTATTTAACTGGACTAAAGCAATTAAGGTAGCAAGAGAAATCTGGCTACGGCCTTTAGAAGAACAGTAACATCTTCAAAGTTTTCAGAGTTCAAACACGATATGACTTAAGCCATGGTGCCCATTAAGTCATCAGTACATCACGTGCATGTACCCCTTTGAATCACAAGGTTCTTGGCATTGGCCTTCTAATAGTGACCAAGTCATGACTTGGATGGACTCCCTGACCCCAGGAACCTACACCTGGAAAACACATTTCGCTGTCTACCTGACTGAGCACACCACAAACTATGGATTCCAGAGAAAAAAAAAAAAAATAACAGCTTTTCAATAATTTTTTACTGAAGTATCTCCAATGCCTTCCTTGTAGGAAGCCAAACCTCGTGTTTATCCTGTATGAAAAGCTCCAAAGCTCCCTGAGTCAACACATGCATTTCTTAGCATTCAAAATATCTTTTTTTCCTATACTTTGTCTAAAATAAAATGGGTAGAATCAGCAAGGATTTGTACAACATCCAAAGTGCTGCTAAGAAAGCTCTAGGTGCATGCCATATACCTTGACTGACAATAGGTCATTAAAATTTATTCTCATAAGAATATGTGCCCATAACTAATGGATTAACTGTAAAGGTATATGTTCTTATAAGCGAGGATTAATTAGTTATCCGTTTGGATAGACTGCACAGCTCATTTTTCAAATTCAGCTAAAGGCAGTTTAACTCCGTTTGGTAAGTTTCTGCATCCACCGAGCAGACCTTTCCCATAGTTAAATAATAGTTGAAATATCTTCACCACCTATTTGCTTCGGAGTATGTTATATTTTAGCTCTCTTCAGCCAATACTATGATTCTGAAATGTTAAACTATTTACTCTGCTATTGAAAAACCTACTGCTAACAGGACTGAGCCTTTTTGTAACTGCGTCCGTTGCTCACTTCGGCCAAATTCCCACTGACAGGAATAGGAAATGTGCCAGTGAAACGACAAGAGCGATCACAGGAGTTTGTTTCAACCCCAGTAACCCGGACAGTGGTCACACCCGGACCTGAATCACCCATGCTTCACGTGTACTGCCCACCGTTCCAGCTGAAGAGGCTGGTCCTCATCATCACATCATCCACGGGGCTTCCTCTGCCCGTACCATTGGCTAGCCTAACCTGAAATAATCCTGCCTAACCTTAACAGAACTACTGACTAAATACACGTCAGTGCACGCGTTCACCTGACTGAAAACGATGATTTTAATTAACGAGCCTTTTGCTCCTGAAGAACTCCACGGGTACAAACTGACCGACGCTCACAAAGACTCTGGCTTCATTCGGTGCGAACACGAGGGATTTCTTGGGAGACCAGAATCACACCCCGGGTCAGCTCCACAAACCAAAGATGTCAGGAGACATAAACCACCCTTCCAGCTTAAATTTTGAATGAGGCAGGGCTTTTTTTTCTTTTTTTTTTTCTCTTTTTTTTTTTCCCCCTTCTCTCCCTGAAGTTTCAACATTTGTGAGATGTACAAATGAGCCAGGATCGGCTGATGAAGTATTGAAACATTTATGACATAATGAATATGTCTGACAAACCTGCTGAAGCTGCCGTGAACAAGGGGGAAAAGAATGTTGACAAGATTAATATAATTGAAGTTGCTGCCCTGACAGAAAACAGGAAGGCTGGCGTAACCCACCGTCTGTCGGGCTGAGGCCGCGGGCTGCCGAGATCATGGAGAGGGACGGGCTGCTGTGCAGGGACCTGATGTAGTCCATGTAGGGGTTGATGTACGGGTGAGGGGTGCTGAAGGGAGACTCCGACGTTGCAGCAGGATTTCGGTGGGGGGAAATTCTAAGGAAGGGAAGCTCTGGGTATGTCGGGCTACTGGATAAGGCAGAAGGCCTGGAAGGGGGAAAAAAAAAACAAACAGGAGAGAAAAACACACAAAAAACAGCCAGGTTATCTATATGATAAATAAAAACACTGTAAAGGTAATACATTCATTTTGTGAACAATAACAACTGCATTGCACATGGAATAAGTTCCACCAAAGTCTGCCTGGAAAGAAAAAGGATAGGAAATGACTTCTCCTCTGTACCCATTATTAGCAACATTGCTCCGACCAATTTTAACCTGAGTTTATATTTGGTTTAATCTTTATATCCCTCAATACCCTTTCCCCGTGGAGTTCAGCAGAAAATCACTTTAATTAGTGTGAAATATGCCCCCCATCTACCGCATATTAACTCTGGCTGTGCTGTGGCAGACGTCCTGAGAAGCTGAATCACTTAGATCCTCACACCCAGGTGGGTACCGAGAGCTACGCTGCGGCCACTCCCGTCACTGGCTAGTTCACGCTTCCCAAAATCGCCAGATTGCACGTTTAGGCAGAATTCATTCCAGAAGAACCCATCTTTGTAAGCGGAGGGTCCTTTGGAGCATCTGTTTGTTGATGTTCCTTCCCATGAAAGATGCAGAAAAGGAAGAAAGGCAGCTGCGTGTGGTTGTTTCTAGCACGACACCGGGGACCGATGCCTTTAACAAGACCCCATTAATTAACGGCCTCATCCTTGCTGTTGTGCCTTCGCGGGCTGCATGTATGAAGCTGTGATGAACCAAGGCTGAAAGCTGAGTTCACAGCTGACAAGAGATAAATAACCTGCCTTAATCCTCCCCATCATCCCGCCCTGTCGATACGGCAGCATCCAGGCTCCGCACGGAGACGCTTCTCTCCCAGCACCCCACCTCCAGAGGCACTGGAGAAAGTCCAGATTTCATCAGAAGGGGCTTGAGTGCCTGCCCTTGCCAACCTGCTCTTTGGCAAAAGACAATGATGAAGCCTGCCCCGCATTTGCTGTAGTCCAACTGGCTGACCTGAACTAAATGCCTTTTTGTCCCTGTTTTTCCAATTAATTTAGCATATATACAGCACAGACACGGGCAGCAGCTGTGAGAGCGGAGAGGGCAGCCTGTTCCTTTGATGCTGTTGGCTTACAAAGAATATTAAACCAAGAAATGCACTTTTTCCCTTTAACACAGGCATCCCGTGATCAATGGAGATAGTTGTCATCACCTGAAAGGCCAACAGAATGTAATCTTACACGGGAGCCAGTTTTGCTCTGCCACCAGCCTGGCAACGCTTGCGTACGAGCAGGACAAAGATCAAAGTTACACACTCCTAACACGACGCCGACTACCCTGCCACAACACCCATGAGGGATTGCAAAACCCGGGGAATAAAGATTTTTCCTGTTGTGCTTTTATCTCCCTTTCCTTTTCCCTTTCTCATTCTCTCTCTTTCTCATTCTCTCTCTCTTTCTCATTCTCTCTCTCTTACTTTCTCATCATCTCTGTTTCTCATTCTCTCTCTCATTCTTTCTCTCTTTCTCATTCTCTTTCTCATTCTCTCTTTCTCTCTCATTCTCTCTTTTTCATTCTCTTTCTCTTTCTCTCTCTTTCTCTTTCTTTCTCTCTTTTTCATTCTCTTTCTCTTTCTCTCTCTTTCTCTTTCTTTCCCTTTCTCATTCTTTCTCTCTCATTCTCTTTCTCTCTCTTTCTCATTCTCTTTCTCTCTCATTCTTTCTCTCTCATTCTTTCTCATTCTTTCTCTCTCATTCTCTTTCTCTCTCTTACTCATTCTCTTTCTCTCTCATTCTTTCTCTCTCATTCTTTCTCTTTCTTTCTCTCTCATTCTCTTTCTCTCTCTCTCATTCTTTCTCTCTCATTCTCTTTCTCTCTCTTACTCATTCTCTTTCTCTCTCATTCTTTCTCTCTCATTCTTTCTCTTTCTTTCTCTCTCATTCTCTTTCTCTCTCTCTCATTCTTTCTCTCTCATTCTCTTTCTCTCTCTCTCATTCTTTCTCTCTCATTCTCTTTCTCTCTCATTCTCTTTCCTTTTCCCTTTCCCTCTTTCTCATTCTCCTTCTTTCTCTCTCTCTCTTTCTCCTTTCTCTTTGTCTCTCTCTCTCTTTCTCATTCTCTTTTTTCCCTTTCTCTCCCTCTTTCTCAATCTTTCTCTCTTATTCTCTCTCTCTTTCTCATTCTCTCCTTCTCTCTTTCTCTCTCTCTTTCTCATTCTCTTTTTTTCCCTTTCTCTCCCTCTTTCTCATTCTTTCTCTCATTCTCTCTCTTTCTCTCTCTCTCTTTCTCTTTTTTTCCCTTTCTCTCCCTCTCTCATTCTTTCTCTCTCATTCTCTCTCTTTCTCTCTCTCTCTTTCTCTTTTTTTCCCTTTCTCTCCCTCTCTCATTCTTTCTCTCTCATTCTCTCTCTTTCTCTCTCTCTCTTTCTCTTTTTTTCCCTTTCTCTCCCTCTCTCATTCTTTCTCTCTCATTCTCTCTCTTTCTCTCTCTCTCTTTCTCTTTTTTTCCCTTTCTCTCCCTCTCTCATTCTTTCTCTCTCATTCTCTCTCTTTCTCTCTCTCTCTTTCTCTTTTTTTCCCTTTCTCTCCCTCTCTCATTCTTTCTCTCTCATTCTCTCTCTTTCTCTCTCTCTCTTTCTCTTTTTTTCCCTTTCTCTCCCTCTCTCATTCTTTCTCTCTCATTCTCTCTCTTTCTCTCTCTCTCTTTCTCTTTTTTTCCCTTTCTCTCCCTCTCTCATTCTTTCTCTCTCATTCTCTCTCTTTCTCTCTCTCTCTTTCTCTTTTTTTCCCTTTCTCTCCCTCTCTCATTCTTTCTCTCTCATTCTCTCTCTTTCTCTCTCTCTCTTTCTCTTTTTTTCCCTTTCTCTCCCTCTCTCATTCTTTCTCTCTCATTCTCTCTCTTTCTCTCTCTCTCTTTCTCTTTTTTTCCCTTTCTCTCCCTCTCTCATTCTTTCTCTCTCATTCTCTCTCTTTCTCTCTCTCTCTCATTCTCTTTTTTTCCCTTTCTCTCCATCTCTCATTCTTTCTCTCTCATTCTCTCTCTTTCTCATTCTCTCTTTCTCTTTCCTTTCCCCTCTCCCTTCCCTATTTGGCTTTTGCGTTTCTTGCCCTTCTGTGGCTTCCCGCAAGGCAAGCCAGTTTAACCTTCTTGTAGGAGATCACCCCCAGCCCCAGGGTTTGTCAGGGCGCTGCGTTCCCCCTGTGCCAGCAGCAGGTACCGCCGGCACAATCCCTCCTTCGGCGCTGGAGCAAGTGACCCACACGGAGCCACCGAGAACCTGAAACCAGAACCCATTCTCCACTGCCGTGCAAAACGGGCATCTCCTTTCCTCCGAGCGCTTTTTCTCTGCAGGCTTTGGTAGCACCTGTGCTTTAGGGTGGGATCGCAGCTTTGCTCCCCCTGGCACCGTGAAACCCAACCCCCGTGAAGCGTCTGCTGCCCCGCGGCTCCCCGAGCTGGGGAAGGCAGGAGCCTGAAACTTCACGGTGATGTAGGAATCCAAACCACCCCAGCTGGATAGCCTGTTAAACAGTGAATTTCCCCATGCTGGAAAATACAGTCATGTCGAAAATTTCACACCAACCAAAAAAAAAACCCCTAAGTTTGGATGTCATTTTACAAGGCATTTTTTTCCTAAGGTGATCTCACCTCAGAAAGGGTAAGGAACCCGAGGAGTGGGATGAAGAGCCAGGCTGCCAGCTTCTGCCTCCGGAGCCAAGGGGAGCCGTTCAAGGACACCGGGACTCCACCGCTTCTCCCCCTCCTCGGCCCTGACTCTCCCTCTCCCCGCTCCCTCTGAGCTCCGCAGGTTTTGCGAGGATGCAAAGGAAAGGATGCCCACCAAAGACATTGAGGGGCTGGAGTGGGTCCAGAGAAGGGCAATGGAGCTGGTGGGGGGTCTGGAGCACAAATCTGATGAGGAGAGGCTGAGGGAGCTGGGGGTGTTCAGCCTGAGGAAGAGGAGGCTGAGGGGAGACCTTCTCGCTCTCTCCAACTCCCTGAAAGGAGGCTGCAGAGAGGCGGGGGTTGGTCTCTTCTCCCCAGTTCCAGATGACAGGACAAGGGGTGATGGCTTCAAGTTGCACCAGGGGAAGTTCAGGTTGGATATTAGGAAATATTTCTTTCCTGAAAGGGTTGTCAGGTATTGGAATGGGCTGCCCAGGGAGGGGGTTGAGGCACCATCCCTGGAGGGATTCAAGAGAGGAGTTGACTTGGTGCTCAAG
>VZRU01007834.1:0-12578 GCA_013398155.1 Pedionomus torquatus
CCCTCCCCCCCCAGCTCCATTTCTCTGTATCATAAAAAAAATGGGTGGCTTTTCCCACCCATTTTCTTCTTCCACCTGGAATCTCAGCCCAAAAGAAAAGGAGTATACCTGAAAAAAACAAATGCAACTGAATGCATTATCTCTTGAATAGTGGTCATAAGGGACAAGTTCCAGAAGATTTGTAAAACGATTGCTTGGTATGATTCAGATGGTTCTTATGATTTGGCATTGTGTCATACAGACATTAATCTTTTATCCTACAACTGTGTGCGTCATGGGGAAGAACTAGCTATTTTTTTTCCTTAATCAAGAGACTGCATTGATTGTGATGATTGGTACTGTCTCCGTGTCTTGTCAAGGAACTAAAAGGGGGGCTCTATTTATTGTCATTCTAATTATTTAGCGGTTACTAATGACCCTTATTTAAAGATCTCTCTTTGCTCTTCGCTTGCTGGCTTTTCTACATTACCAAGGTTAAAAACCATTTCAAAAGTTTGACAGGAAAAAAAAATCAGATGTTTTAAACTTTGAGTCTAGACCTCCCTAACTAGGTCTGACAATCTTGGCCAAAATTTGTATAGAATTTGGGAGGTGGGCTGAGTTGTGAAGTCAGCACTAATAGTGGAAGGAGACCTGCCTCCCCCACCTAAACAAATATATTTACTTGAAATGTTGTCTGAAATACCAGTAAATCGTTAAAATGTGTGGTCTTGCATCCATAATTTCAGTGCTGAAAACAATAAATGTCTGTGAAGATGCAAAGGTTACCAGTGGGAGAGAAGATGCTTCTGTTGAAAATACATCACTGTCCGTCCTCGTGCCCATGCTCAGGACAGGCACCGTGCTCAAGTGCCCTGGGCTGCTCTGCCACCGCTGAGAGAGTAATTTGTCATGAAAACAATCCTGTCATAATCTGCCTTGGACTCCTGATAACCTTTGCTTTTCCGATCTTTCTGTCATGGCTCTGTCCCTCTTTCCTAGCCAAAGGCAACCTTTTTGCTTCTCTAATGAAGGCTCTGCCCCTGCTCTGTTCTTCTCTCTGCCTTCTCCTTTCTGAGCAGGGATGTGACTCAGCCCCGGTTATCCCGTCATCTTCTTCCATGGAATTTCTTTTGTAGTTGGTGTCTTGTTTGGATGCTTCTGGAAAGTAACAAGATGATTTTCTTTGATCCTCTAATTCAGATTTCATATACATTAAAAGCCACTGGAAATTGTTGAGGAGCCCCTGGGGATTCCTGATGTATATTTTAGATTATAGTTTTAATTGCTGGGTGGGCATTTTTCCCTTAATGTTAATGTCACCCAAAGAAAATACAGTTTAAATATGTTACTACCTGTTTTGCTTGTCTGGATTTGGGACAATCATGTCATGTAGAAGAGGAAGTTTCACATAAATGTTATTTTCTGTATGCTTATCTTTTATTCAGATAGGAATACAAATAAATTAGCAATAAATAGGAGCCTGTGCCTGCCTTGTGGATCCATCCACTATCCTGCTTCTGCTCGGCAGCATTAACGCTTCCATTACTGTGAATCCAGTCGTTGCAGTTATTGTAAAAAATAATTAAAGCTTGTACTATATCAGCATTAAATTCACAATTAATATTTCTTTGCAAGATGACTCTTTTATTGCCAGCTCTAGTTAAACCTTTGTGACTCTAAAAGTCCAATTTCAATATAAGCACCAATCGGCTCCGTTGTACGTGAGCTTTGGGCAGGGGGGTAAGGCTGCAGCATCGCTAACCACCACCATCGCAACAGGAGCTGAAAGAGGCACATTAGTTCACTGCAGCCCTTCCACCCTTGGCTCTTCCCTTGTCAGATCTCATCTACTCGACGGGGTCAAGCCCGGTCAGTGTTCAGATGGGAAACCTCCCTAGAAAACCAGGAGCTGAAAGAAGCCGAGCTTGTGGCTCTCGTGGCTCTCGGCACAGGCTCGCGCCCTGCCCCTAGCCAGTCGTTGGCACCACGCTATGTTTAAGCCATGTTTAATCAATTTTAGCGATGTTTTTTTCTGGTTCGTTTGAAAAACAATGCTGTGGTGATAAGAGATGATGTAGGAGGGGGAAAAAAAAGTTTAATAATTTTGGAAGGTGATAAATAAAGAGTGATTCTGAGGCCCAGGGGTTAGGGACACCTTGCCAATTCAGATTGTGAGCCTCTGTCATTTTTCTGTTTGCCTTTTCCCTGCACAAACAAACTATTTATTCACCTTCTGAATAGTGTAGAGTGGGAAACTTGGATTGAATTTCTCTGCTCCAGAATAGAGCAGAAGGTAGAGAAGGACTCGCTGGCGTATGGCTTGGCTGCTCTGATTGGGCACAATCACCAAAAATAAAACAAGTGTTAAAAGTGTATTTTCAAAGCTTGACTTTTTTAGTAGGTCAGGTGGTTGCTTGCTTTCTGGCTTTATGTACAGTGAAAGCTATAAAATGAAAGGAAAAGCTGGGCTTTGTTTTATGGTGCAGAATCAACCTCTTCTAAATGAAATCACTTCAGAGTGAAAGTTTCCAAGGAAGGATGAAACATAAAGGAAACACTCCCTGTTCCTGAAAGAAAGGTGAGTAGAGAAACAAATTAGTAACTTGGGAGCTGTCGTACTTATTAAATTTTGTCCTCATTGATGCCCTTGAAAGGAAAGTAATAATTTACTTTGGAAAAAGAAATGGAAAAAGTTAAAAATCTTCGTCTGTCAATGTTGAAAATGCAAGATCTGTCTATAGATGCTGGCAGGTTGTAGGGCTGCGCTGTGTGATCCAGACAGGAAAGGACAATGTCAGGGTTTGATATAACCATCGTCTTCCCAGTGGATCATGGAAATCAAAACTCACTGAAGCATTAACTTTTGGATGATGTTACGTTTTCCATTCTTTTGAGTTTTGATCGTGTTCTTCATCAAGCCTATAAAACTATTTTACTTCATTTGAATTGGAAAATTAATATTTACCACTGAAAATATATCTTGGTCCTGTATGGCTGAGATCTTGGCAAATAGGTACAATTCAGCGCATTATCAGAATTTTTATTTCATAACTTTATCCAGAAGCTATTTTTTGTAATACCTTTCTGTGTCAGATGGAGAAGCAAAATCCTTTATCCAAGACCTTCTGAACCTTAGAAATCTGAGGTTTCAAAATACAAATGAAAATCTTATTTCAAAATTTGGGAAGCTGAAGTTCACTGGTAGAATGTTTTTGATTTGTTGTAGCACAAACCATGTTTATATTCTGTTGTAAAATAGCAATACAGGGAAGGAAAAATTAAAAAAAAAAAGGGGGTCTTATGTGTCCAGTGTAGCTTTTATTGTGTTGTTTGATTAGAGGATACCTGGTGCCAGATTAAGAACTGTATTGGCATTTGTTCAAAATTCTATGTAAGTGGGGGATTGTGATTGCATCGATTTTTACCTACCTGTATCCCCGTGGTCTGGGAGAAATTCCAAGTAGCGCAGTTTTGTAGTGAAGCCACAGGCTGTGTGTTGTGGCTGTCACTGTCATAAAAGACGGGGTGGGTTTTTTTTTGTCTAGAAGTTGAATAAATCAAACTGATGGAAAGGGAGAATAAAGGAGAAATTTTAGTTTAAGAAGAGTTCAGAATTTTTCAGGATTATTTAGCACATTTGTGTTTTTTCTTGGACTAAATGGGCTTTCCTCAAAGTGTTGTTTTTTAGAACAAGCTCCTGCAGTATCTAGTAGTGATACTGAGACTTGAAATGCATCTATCTTCCATCCACACAGTGAATACTTGTGTGCTTGGTTCCATCTGGAAAGGACATAATTGAATCCTTGTTTGGCTCCTTTAATTATCTCGTTGCAAAGTCCTTGGCTGGGAATTTTGCTACTTACAATGCAAATATTCAAACTTAAGAGCATAAACTGTGCTTTCAAAGAGTGTTTTTGTAAACCTTTTATCGTTTGGAGGTTTTTCAAAAGCAAACATGAGAACTTCTCAATGAACATGTTTTTAATTTTTTAAATCCTCAGAGAAGAATTTGTTTTCTCGCAGGTTGGCTGTAGTTGCTAATTAACTTTGTTAATTAATCATGCTATAGGGATGAAACATGCTTGATTAAAAATAAATAAAACCGTATAGCAACAAAGTAATGGTACTGATTTTTCCTATTTAAAAGCAAAGATTAAAAAAACAAGATTAACTTTGAAGCTGCATGTCAAATGTTCTTTGCATTTGAAACATCTGAAAGGCTAAAGTGGCTAAAAGCTTATTATTTTTGCAGCTCAGTCGTAGTAAAATGCTTATCCAATTGCAACACTGTGTTAAAAAATGGGGGCTGAAAATTGTCACTGAAGGTTCTGTCTTAATCAAAACTGCCTGAGATGATGGGTAGTAACCAGCGGGTTTATTTGGCAGTGCTTAGACATGAAGGTCCTTGTTCTCCCTTATCCTTTATCTTATGAAAACGTCCAACACTGCAGATTGGTGTTAAATCTTGTTGGCTCGTAAGAGGATTTTGAGGACACTGCTCACCCCTTAGAGCAGCATACGTTTGTACAGAGGTGGTGGGAAACAGCTCGGCGTGGGCGATGGGCCAAGTGCATCACAACTGAAGCTCCCTGGGATGATCTCGGGGATGACTGTGGTCCAGAGGCACGCTGAGCCTCTGCCGCCGTCCTGCCTAGATGAAGGTAACCATCCGTGGAGGTCTGGCAGTGAACATGCAGCTCCTTCACCTGGGGAGCGCAGACGGGAGGGAGAAGATGCTCTGGGACCTGTTTGAAGTGGGAGCACAGAGTTTGCTTGCCAGAGTTGACTGATTTTTAGACACTGCTGGAACAGATGGTTCTTCTGTATCCCCTGTTGCAGGGTTTTGGGTTTTTTTCTCATACATGATAATCAGGTTTCTTTTTCATTTTCTGCTAATGTAAAGTGGCAGGAATATTATAAACACGATATGAGAGTGCCAGTCTGTGCTCTTCTTTGCTTTGAAAATCATTAAGGAATGTCTTTCTGAACCACTCTCACCCAGGGAGGAAGATCCTGGCCTCGTTAGGAGGAGCCCTCTTTGTGAATGGAGATGGAATGGAATTTACTGTGATAAAATTCCAGAATTCCAGAACTGTGGAACTGTTGGAGGTAACACAGAGACAAGAAAGTAGGAGAATTCCTCATGTAGGAAAAATAACTAATTATGTTTCTGCAGACCACTGGCAGAAAACGTATGGAGGAGTGGTTTGTGGGGTTTTTTGTTTGTTTATTTTTTTTTCCTCCTGCATCTGTTCTCACAAAATATCTTTAGGCACTTGTTTTGCAATTAAAAAGTCAAAACCCCCTCAAAGGGTATACTTGCTTTTTTCACTAAAACCTATTAGGGCACTGAAGCAGTGCAAAAACGCAAAGGGCTATTTCCAGCAGATCAACTAAATCCTTAAAGTAGGGGAGACCTTATTAATGCTTGTAAATGTCTGAAGAGTTGGTTGAATGAGGATGGAGCCAGACTCTTTTCAGTGGTTCCCAGTCACAGGATGAGGGGCAACAGGTACAAGCTGGAACATAGGAAGATTTATTCAAATATGAGGAAAAACTTCTTTCTGGTGAGGGTGCCAGAGAACTGGCAGAGGTTGCCCAGGGAGGGTGTGGAGTCTCCCCTTCTCTGGAGACCTTCAAGCCCCGCCTGGCTGCAGTCCTGAGTGATGTGCTCTGGGCAATCCTGCTTTAGCAGGGGGGTTGGACTGGATGATCTCTAGAGGTCCCTTCCAGCTCTGACAATTCCATGATTATCCAGTTTTGTAATTTCCCTGTGATAGTATCCGAGCAAGGAAGAGGGAAGGTGATGTGGGTCTTTTAGAAGCTGCTTTTAGGATATTTAAGTCTATCACTGATGCACTATTGCCACTTCTTAGTCATTGGTAATTTTTCAGATGGACAAAAGACGATGTTGATATCCCGCTGGAGTAACACAAATGCAACTTCCACTGAGCTGTGGCTGTATTGTCCTTAGGTTTTGCCAAGATTCACTGGTTTCAACATTGTGTATGTTTACAAATCACACTATTAGCAATGCCTCGTGTTAATCTGATAACTGTGCTTGCAGGGTGCCACCAGCCGGCTGCGTGGGGAGTGTTGTGGGGGTGCAGCAAGTATGTGGGGGCAGGTGACTGTTGGGGAGACTTAAATACCTTGTCTTCTACTGAAAGAGAGAGGGAGGACTGGTTTGGTGACCCAAGCATATGGTGAGCTATAGCTGAGTGACACAGGTGCTGTCGTTCCTGCAGTAATTAGGCAGGTAGGCGCAGGTCTTACTTCCTTGACAGAAATGATTCTTGAGAAATTGTTTAAATGGCTACTTTTATTGTAAGATCAGGAATAAAATATCATAATACATTCAGCTTTTCATGCTGCATGAGAGTGAGCCAGCCACAGAATCATAGAGCTGCTTTGGTTGGAAAGGACCTTTAAGATCATTGAGTCCAACCATTTAGGTAGGTAAACGGTGTCCCTCAGCACTACATCTATATGCCTTTTAAATACCTCCCAGGGATGGTCATTGCACCAGTTTCCTGGGCAGTCAGTTCCAATGCTTGATTTTTTTCCCAATATCCATCCTAAACCTCCTTTGGCCATTTTCTCTTGTTCTGGGATCTGTTTCTTGGGAGATCACCCACTTCGCTAGACCCTCCTTTGAGGAGTTGTGGAGAGTGATAAGGTCTTCCCTCAGCTTCCTTTTCTCCAGGTGAAACAACCCCAGCTCCCTCAGCTACTCCTCATCAGACTTGTTCTCCAGATCCTTCACTGGCTTCATTGTCCTTCTCTGGACTTACTCCAGAATCTCAATGTTTTTCTTGTAGCAAGGGGCCCAAAACTGGACCAAGTACTTGAGGTGGGGCCCCACCAGTTCTTAGCACAGGGGGATGATCACTTCCCTGGTCAATGACAGGAGTGCCTACAGAGTGTGGTAGATCATAGCCCAGAGGTCCTCCATCAGCCCTGGTGGAGCATCTTTGCAGGTTTGGGGGGACAGCAGTTTCCAGCCCCTGCTTTTCTCTGCCGCAAGAGCTGACAGATGCATCTCTGCCTTTTCAGGACTCTCTATACTTTACTGCAGTGCTGACAGGAAGGTTTTCTTTCCTGAACTCAAAACATCTTGGGAAGGCTGGATGGCGTGGCCAGTGGACTCATTGCTGGAGCCCTTGGTGGGCGACACGAGGGCAGAGGCTGCCGTCCTGCTGCCGCGTCTTGGGGGCCTGAGCTGTGGCACTCTGATGTTTACATTACGCTAAGTAGTCATGGGGATGGAGATCCTGAATATCCCGGGGAAGTGCCAGGATGCTGCACTTGGTGATGGTTCAGGTCTTTCTTTCCAATTAGACCAAGTAGAATTTCTGGGGAAAATCCAAGTAAATGGAAAATTTGGAACTTGATGAGGGATATATTCTGGTTTAAAATTCCTTTTGCTGGATGCTTTAAAAGCTGATCATCTTTTGTAAATAACTTATTCCTGTGCAGTTTTATGCCTTGTTATGTACTTATAAATTCCTCTGATGTTTCTGCAGGGTGCTTTTCTTTAAAAAATAGATATTGTTTAGGAATAGCCTACTTGAAAAAGTGTCTTTGTTTTTCTTAAATCCTTTAAAAATTATGGTAGGTCGCTTAAGTCCCACTTGTTCTGTATTTTTCTTCTGTGCTGAGCTTCTAGAGCAAATTCTCCTCTTCCCGTACCTTTCCTGCAGCGGTCGGTTCCTGCACCACCTGCCACTGCCTGGGGTTTGCGGTTCACGTACTTGGTACGTGCTACATCCTCCCAGTCCATACGCTGTGAAAATCTCTTTCCTTTTCTATGTATACTTTCATTCCTTTCCTGCAGCTTTTTGGGTGAAAGTGTGCTGCGATTGCCAGATCCTTAATTAAGCAAATTAATTGCTGCTTGAGTCAAGCCAAACATTTGGGTAAGGATCTTACGTGAAAAAAGGCTAATTTAAAAAAAAAAAAAATCTAATAATTGAGTAATTACAAAATGCAGCACATTGTGTTTAGGATATAGAGTAGATTTTTTAATTTCATGTTTGCACATACAGTTGTTGATAATCTACCAGCCTTCCAACACGTGTTAATGTAGCGCAGAATAAAGCCGATGTGCGAGGCAATAGGAAAATAAATGACAGGATCTGATTTGCACAGTCTGTTTCCACATCCCCGGCACGATGAGCTACTTTGTTGTTCGAATGGAGCGAATGATGTTTAGATTCTGTTGATTTATTGGCGGTTCTGTCAAACTGCCCCCAAATGAAACAATAACGCAGGCGCTAAATATTGCCGAGGAAGGTGGCGAGGAGAGCGGGGGCTGCCGGGAGGGTTGCCCGAGCGATGTGCAGGAATGCCACCCCGACGGGGCGGCGGCGCGTTCCCTCCGCCGATGAAAAATGAACTGCTATTCACACGCTTTTCTCTCCGTAGGGAGAAGCTGTCTGTGGCTCGGCTGCAGCGGGAAGTTGCACAAAGTAAGAGCGAAGGAGCAATGGTAAGCTGCGGCAACGGCTTTGCAGTTCTTGTCTTAACCGCTTCAGGCCATGGGTGCGTTTTTGTCTTTGTCTGAAGGTGGTCACCGGAGCATTAAGGCTGCCTTGGACAAAACGGTGGGTTGCCAATGGTGTGTTCATGAATCTGAGGAAACTCAAGGTTCTACCTTGGAAAAACTCAAGGTTCTTCTTTGGAAGAGCTGCTTTTGAGAGAAGCAGTTGCCCTTTCCGTGCTGATGGTGCTTACTGGAATTGGAAGAGAGGCAGGCATGGAAAGGTAGTTTCAAGATCAAAATGCCTGTTAAATCTTCGCCGACTGCAGAAAAACGGAAGAATACAAGCATGGAAGCTTAAAAAAACCCTCAACCTGCTACTTGTGTAATGCTCCTTATGCCTTCATTTTTCATGATTTATGAGATGAGGCATATGAGAAAAGTTGAAATGGTAGATTTTTGGATAACTGCAAGCCTCAATTTATAGAGTGCCTTAGCTCTTCAAAACAACTTTCCTTTCGAGCCAATGTATGCTGAGTGTGCTTAATTACTTAATATCTAAGGAGCTCTTCCCATCTGTTAAGAAGTTCGTTTGTCCTTCAGATAAAATGTCCTACACTTCCATGGGATAAAGCAGACTCATTGCAAAAACCTTAAAATCCAAACCAGTCCCCGTGAATGTACTCGTGAAACTGCTACTGTTTGGAGTGAGTTCCATAGCTGCCTGTGAGAGAGTTTGGTCCAGAGTTTGTTTGACTTAGTGGAGAGAAGCTGTAGAGGATCTCTTGGGAGTGGATGCTCTTTTAGCTCTGTGATCCAGGATTCTTAAAATCCCACCTTCCTCCAGAGAGGGCATTTTATAAATTATTGTTAGTCGTTAATGAAGTAAGAAGAACGTACTGTGAATCTATTGCTCTCACCAGTGGCTGCATGTGGCTGCAGAAGAGCTGGTGATGACTTGTGTGTGCCTCTACTGGGACGGAGGCTTTTGGTGGGGTCTGAATGTCTGAGAGGGAAGGGAAGGAGATGAGTGGGGTTTGTTGCTGACTTGCCCCGAGCTGCCGCTGTGTGCCCAGTTTGGCTGTGGGAGCCACTGTCCTCTCCCATCCCAACATCACCTGCCCTTGGGCCTGCAGCGTGGTTGGCTTGGTGGCCGCCAGAAGACTCTGAGACAGTGTTTAAGCCATTGGGAAGACTGGCTGCTGGGTAATGGTTTGTGTGCACTGGGGCAGGAGTCCTGTAGGAACAGAGAAAGAAACTTTTATCAGATTAAGCTGTAATCTAAGAGTCTGTGACTGAGATAAAATTCTGGCTGCCTCCAGGAGGAATTTTGTCTGAGGAGAATGATGAAGATTGGGCATTGGATTTGCAGTTGTGTTCTAGTTTTCAGTGTAAACAATTCTCAAAATCAGGAGAGCCGTTTACTTTGTTTGAAATGTTTCCTTTAATTTTTTCAGACTAGCTTTCCCTTGGAGGCATAGAAATAATATAATGCGTTGAGTGTAAAACATAGTTAGTGGAATAATTCAAAATCTATGAAATCAGCAATATTATTAACCTTCTGAACCTGGTAAGGCTTTTGGTATAGGCACCCACCTTGTGGCTTTATCTCATGAGGGTCAGACTTTTTATGCCTTTTTCTGTGGCTGGTGGGATTAATCACACAGCCCTGCTAACCAGAGTGTAATTTTGTATAATTTGTTGAGAGGCTGAGTGTTGTAAGCCATTAGGAGCTGATAGGTAGCTCTCCGGGGGTGCAATCTTCCCCCAAGGTAAATACGAGATAGTTTTTCTCCCTTTTCCTGAGGGGTAATTTCCACAATTATCCTGCACCTACAGCCAAGGACGAGTGTGCCCGTACAGACAATTGCTTTGAAGCTGTTGATGTATGGAAACTTCTTTGTGTCTCAGAGCTCAGAACCAGTGATTTTAATATGAAACACAGCAGTCATTAATTAACATTAATGAACTTGCTTGGCTGTGAGCCGTACAGGAGCAGTAAGGGTCCAGGAGATGGAGTGTTTGAACACAGGGGAGGCCAGGGATGAAGTAGCTTGTGGAGGCTGTATTCTCGGGGCATGCGGCAAGGAACCTGCAGCACATACCAGTTTCAGGGCAAATACTTCAGAAAGATTCCCAGTGAAATTTCGGCAAGGGATTATTCTGAGCGAGCAAGCCTTTGGCAAATGACAAGGCTTTCTCCAGAGAAGTGCTGGCAGTCAGCAGCATGCCCGCAGGGTACCAAATAGCATGTGCTGCTCTTGTTGGTGTGATGGACATCTCTTCGGAGACGGCACAGCCTCCTCTGGGGCTGGCGATGAGGATGCTGGGCAGTGGTACCCGCCAGCCACAGGAAGCCTGAGGGGTTTTGCCATGCTGTCACCAGCTGCAGCTTGGGATAAAAGGGATGGCACCCCCTGCAGCTTCCCTGCCAGTGAAGTCTGTGACAGGGCACAGCTTTATTTAATCACTAATTAGCTAATCGCCTTTGCTTACTCCCGTTTTCTTTTTTGTGTGGTGTGCTGGTTAGGTTGGCGTGAAGGTTTTCTGTGAACTCCTTCATTTGGGAAGGGCACATGCCACCTTTAATGCCACCTCCAGTGCCTCATTCAGTCTCCTGGAGAGCGTCTCTTCCACCAGGCGTGTCGAGGGTGGAGAGCACGAGGAGCGATGCTGCCACATCACGCCCCGCATCCCGGGAGCCCTGCAAAACATCACCCAAGCCTTTTGCAGGGTGGCACCTCCTTTAATACTGCACTAGTGTTTCTAGCATCTTTTCAAAAAATACATTTTCTTTGGGATTTGCAGTTATGAAAGGTCATGAAAGTCATTTGTAGGTCATGAAAGCAAGAGGTGACCACGTTATGTCAACCCACACCCAGTTTTAGGGTGAGCAGGGAGTGTGTGCTGGACAGACAGACGGTGCGGTGGGCTTGTCCTCTTCTTCCCCTTTTCCATTTGGTACCTTTTTGATCAGTGTGTGAGAAAGCTGTGGATACTCTTCCCTGTTGCCTTCCCAGCACAAATCAAGGGGAGAATATGATATTTGGGATTTGCTTCCCTCCTCAGGGGATCACCAGCCGTTGCCTTTTTGCATGCGGTCCTTGGAAGTGATGGGCCTGAAGGGCTCCTGGGGATTGGGTTTGCCCGGAGGTCACAGGAACCACTGCAGCGAGGTGGCCACGTACCTAAAATCACTAATGACAAACAAATACGAAGCACATGCTGTAGAAACTACTTATACTGTGATAGCTTTGCTCCAAAATGGCTTTGCCCATCTGTATAAATAACATATGGTGGGTGATAACGAAACACGTTTTTATGAGATGTTTTTCTGTGGAGGCTTCAGCTGAGGTTGAAGATCAAGCAGTGTGTTCTGTATATGGAACCAATGTGTCTGTCCCACAGAGCTCCCCGTAAGAAATGTTTTTTAATATGTCCCAGAGTTATTTTTTTATTATTATCATTGGAAGTAGATATCTACTGAAAGCTTCTATAGAAGTTTAAATTAAGGTATTCCATTTAATGATAAGTGTTTATCACCAGAAATATATGAATAACCTGTAATACATTTTTTCCACATGGTTGTATGGAAAACCTGATAACTCATATATAGGGTTGAGCATGTAATTATAAATTGCTTGAGTTAGGAAAACTGAATAAATTCAGACTGACTATTCAGAAGCCTGACAATTGCTCAAGGTGCAATTGCTTAATTTTATGAACCACCGTCAGTAAATATTGATTATTCATTATCAAAATGCACAATTACTGCCAATCCACCTGCTGAAAGTTTCAGCATCACTGAGCCGAGATTGCCAGGTGGCTCTTCCTGTTGCTCGTCGTCTTTAATTTCTTAATGTGCGTGTTCACGGGTTTTTTAGTCATGTTTCTTCTGACTCATGAAGGATGTTTTACCTTTTTGTAAAGGCAGAGATGATTGCTTCACATGTGTACAGTTCTTGCAGTGCTTGATGGAGACTGTGCAGGTGTCTGTGGTGACAGACATTCTGTTATTAAAATTAGCAGCTTTCAAAATAGATCAGAAGTTTATTTCAAAACATAGTCAAGACTGAAAATTGCTTTAGTCACCAGAGTGTTTGTTTTGTTTTTT
>VZRU01007834.1:20860-106438 GCA_013398155.1 Pedionomus torquatus
GTTGAGGACTCCAGAGCTGGACACAGGACTCCAGGTGTGGTCTCATGAGCGCAGAGTAGAGGGGCAGAATCACCTCCCGTGAGCTGCTGGTCATGCTTCTTTTGATGCAGCCCAGGATACAGTTGGCTTTCTGGGCTGCCAGTGCACACTGCCGACTCATGTTGAGGTTCCCATCCATGAGCACTCCCAGGTCCTTCTCCTCAGGGCTGTTCTCCAACCAATCTCTGCCCAACCTGTATTTGTGACTTGGATTGCCATGTCCCAAACTCCAGGTTGACCAGTGAATGAATTATAAAAAGCTTGCATATAACAAAGTTGTTTATTTTGGGGTTTTTGTTGTGTTTGTGATTTTTTTTTTTTTTTTTTTTTTTTTTTTTTTTTTTCCCAAGCTCTCCCATGTACCAGGCTTGCAAACTCAGCCCTAATGAAGATTTTGCAGTGGCAGCTCTGTTAAAAATACCATTGGACATGTGCCAGCCAACAAAAAAACCCCACCGCCTTTCCCTATTGCTTGTAGCAGTGCCTGCAATGCTAATGGAGTGAATATGGTAGAGAAATTTTTCAGAAAACTAAAGCAATAGGACTCTGGAATACATGCAAGGAACAGCTGAGTAAATAAGATACCTTTTTTTGCAGTTACTTACAGACCATAAATGGACTTTACAAGTGAACACAGAAAAATTGTAATAAGATCTGACATATTCATGAGCAATGCTGTAAAGAGCCTGGGAAAAAGAAATTCTGTATGGAAAGGTAGCGAGCAGCAAAGTGATGATGCCAGAGGTGTTGAGTATGTCAGCAGGGAAAGGCAAATTGAAGTGTGTGTGTGAAAACTTAAAATATCAACATATCCCAGATCTGTGGGTTCTGGTGGCACTGCAAACTGTTCTGAGTCACTTCTCACAACTGGCATCGTTATGTTCTACTTCTCCCATCTTCCCGATGTTTGTTTAGCTTTACATCTATTTCAGTTACCTTGTTATCCTATTTATTAGTGGGAAGCACAAATATGTTCATGAGAAGTCCAGAAAGTGAAGAAGCCTTAATTCTCTCCAGCATCGGGTCAAGAAACATGTGACTCTTAGCTTGTGAGTAAATCCCAGAGCTCCCTGGAGCAACGAAGCGGAGTTCCACTGGCCGATCCTTTAAAGCCAAATAAACCACACTTATAAGAGTTTATTTCAAATGCTTATGTGTCCTGCTGCCTAACTGCTATCTCACTAATACAGATCCAAGTGGGAAGCCCTTGATTCAGTCACATGCCCTTTTTTGTTCTTTGAGCATCTGTCCCACTAGAAAAGAACCCATTTATATCATCTAAAGAACCCGTCGGTGAGCTACAGGGGAGAAAACCCATTTGCTTTGGGTGCAGGCACACGGGCATTGGAGATAAGCAAGAGTCATTTAGGATGTCACTGCCTCCCTGCTGGGGGTCACTGCCACCACAGCAGAGTTGGCGTGGATTATGCTTGTGCTCCATCTTCTGCTTCATTGCACAACCCACCAGGTTGCTTCAAAGCACATCTGGTGGTGGGTTCAGTCGAACTGGCTGCCTTGTGTCTGAGCCTGAGGTGGTTCTTTGCTGATTGGAAAGGCTGGTGACCTCCAGCTACTGATCAGGAGTGATCAGAGCGGGACAGTGACTTCTACTATTTCAGCTAAATCTAGAAGAAACCTGGTGGCTGGACCCTCCTTGTCACTGGTGCTTTGGGGCTGTCCCCCTTCATTGCATACTTTAGAAAACAGGAATAAATACTGCAGATAATGTCTTGCTTCATATGAATTCCATAGGTTAAAATCGGTACCAAGTATAAACGGTGTAGCTTGAGTGACATGTTGCTCTTCATTGTCTTCTTACTTTTCCTTTTTCTTCTTATTCTCCCTTTATGCTTTATTTCTGGTGGGGCACTAGTCCATTGCAGCAAGTCCCCTTAAATGGATAGACATCAGTGTTTCAGCATGCAAAATCCAGCATGACTACTTATTTATGAGTTTTTTCTCCCCACGGTCTAGACTTCCTAGCCATTGGCAAGTGTGCCAAAAATACAGGTTTGCAGTAATGTTTACATAGTAGTTTATCAAAATACAGTTACCTAGTTAAAAGGAACCTGAATAAATCTTCTGATTCTAAACTGACCATTGGCTGCCATAGTTCATGGGATTATCTTTTCTAGATACTGTGAACAAAGCACATAAGATCTGGGAACAGCCTGCCTTGTAAAATTGCCTTTTAAAATATTTCTTAAATTTTAAGAGAATATCAACTGTGGGACTATATTGGTTTACAGAGCTCAAGGAATCTCTTCCCTCTTTCTTCTTCAAGTCTATGTCTAGGCTGGAATTTCATCCAGAACTGACAGCAAATATCTGTTACTTAACTATAAACCAAAACCATGCCATATCAAAAATTAAATGTAATCTGAGCGAGTGCAAATGTGGCACCACCCTAAATCATATGGCCTGGAGCTTATCTCATGCATCCCTAGAGTACACAGTTGTTTTGAAAGTGTTGCTATAGGTCAGAAGTCCAAAGAATGTGAGAGAACTTTTGTCTAATCTTCTGGCCACCACTGCAAGTCAAAGTTGTAAAGTTGTAGGTACGCTGTTAAACAGGAGAGGGGAGTTTAGGCAGGGAAAATCATGAAAAATATCCTAATAATGTTTTTGTGTTACCAACAATAAGGGTAAAAGTGCATCTAGAGGAGATTTTTTTCTTAGAATGCTGTACTGTTAATGTGGCCGCCTGTGCACATAGTATTAGGGTTAGTTTGTGGGTTTGAGTTATGATTTTTTTTAATGCTATTTTTGGGGATTTTTTTGAATAGTTGATTTTGCTGCAGATAACACTTTTTATTAAAGAAAAATTCTTGAGACTTCTCTCCTGATCCAAGGTGGAGTTTCTGATTGCTAAATATAGGCAATATCCCATGGGATAAGGCACTTGAACTGGAATCCTTTTCTAAATCATTGGGTTCTCTTATTCCTAATCTTTGTTGTGTGAGTGCAGAGTTCGTTCCCATGGTCTGTTTATTTAAATAAATCTACCGTAGAGCGACTGAGAGACTCACACTCACCAGTAGAGCATTCAAATCTACTGCTGTAGCTCTTCATGTCTGTGAAATCTCTAGAGGGTTAAAAGCAAGCTATAAACTGTGTCACTGCTTCATGTTTTGGTGTGACCTTTATTTATTCAAAAACTTTCTTTTGTTCTAGTGAAAAAATCAAATTGTGAAACCTCAGTTGTGTTTCTGTCACCAGGAGCTTTTGTTTTGCCAAACAGCCTTGCCTTCTGTGTTTCATGTGTTTCTGCATGGTTATCTCGTTAGGAAGTTTGCAAGAATTGCAGATCTGATGGAAAAATGTAGGTGAAACAAACAATTGACACTTTGGTGGCCCAGGTGGGTGGGCTGTATTCTCTTCCAAGTTGTTGCTACACACACTTCTGGGCTGGTTTACAGTGTAAACACCATTATTATAATTTTTTCTTGAATCAAACAAGTGGAAGCCTAAACTGGCAACTGGCGCAGCCTGGGGATTTCTGCTTGATTACATCTGAATTGAGAAAAGTTAATTGTCAACAAGTTACATTGGTTATAAAACTTTGTTTCTAATAAGAAAAGATTGTATATACCTGGTATAAAAATCAAACACCTTTATGCTTGAATAGACATCTTGATATAATGCAAGTCACCTTAAAGAAAAAAAACCATGTATCATAGGACTTGGAATTATAATTAGTTATTATAATCAAGATGTTTCAGGGGAAAAAAATTACATTATATTACTTATTTATTCCACTGTTTCTCATTTTAGTATTGACAGAATTTTTTCTGCATGCTTATGACTACTGAGTTTTCACAGGAATTACGTCTGTCTTGCTATTGTTTTCAAGTTTTTATTTGATCTTGAAAAGCGTTTCATTATGTTTAATTTAGAGAAATGAGATTTCTTTAATTACAGTACGTAGAAGCTATTAGAAGCTCAATTACATTTGCAAATTCATTTTTAAAAGCCTTATCATTATAAGATGAATACTAATAAAAAAATATCCACAATCTGACTATGCGAGCCTTTCAAGTTCACTAAGAGTATTCTCTCTACATCTCTCCCCCTATAAGAAAATAATGCATAAAATGGAAAAATTAATTATGCTGAGAGCTGAAGGTGAATACGAGCCTTTGAAATGGGGCTATCAATTGTGAATTTGAATGAATAGCAATTGTTTTGTTAGGGAGACTGAATTGTCAAAATATACATTGCTTGCCTTCGTTCAGCACTGAAGATACGATATAGGGATGAACTTTAAGGGGTCGAGGAAACAGCTTCTCCTGTGGGTGCTGGTGTTTCAGCTGCAGAAAGCGTGCCTGCGTGCGAATGGCTGTCCTGGCTTGGGTATAACCACTGTGGCTGTAGATCTGTCTCCAGGAAAGGTGCTAAAAGAGGTCCACGTAGGTGTTGAAAGCGACGGGCTTTCAAGTGGTGCTAGCCATCCAGTACTCTGCTGGAAGGTTTTGTGAATTATTTAATTATTTTGCTTTTCCGCAACACAAATGTTGTCACAACTCCAACTGTATATACAGCACTGCCTGTGTAATAGCCTGCCTAATTCAGATTAATGGTAGGCTTGCAATGATAAAGGAGCTTCAGCACAGCGGTTATTCTGTTGTACAGATGCAATTAAAACCGTATCAGTGCAGTATAAATAATGCTAAATTAAGTTGCTGTCCTGCCACATGGTGGCAATTTTGAGCTAGTGCACAGTGAAAGCTAGTGTCTTTATTCGGAAGGAGTAACTACACCAAGAAAGAGTTTCTAATGTACTTGAATTCCTCTGGAGCAGTGTTCTCGCTCAAGAATATAAAGTGTGTAAAATATGGTCGCTAAAATATCACTAATAATAGTAAGCGTTTCCTATCTTGCTATTCATTTTAGAGCCAAGCAAAGCTTGAAGTTTGCATCTGGTAGTCATGGGATACACGTGCTGCTCTGATATGAAGCTAAAGAGAGAGATGTATTAGCATATTAACATCTCATAGTGGAAAATAAATTATTTGCATCCATTTATTTACTTTGTTTTCAAGGCAGTTTTAGAAAACGCCAATGCAAGTTATTTAGCATCAATTAAATTTTCCTAGTTTATTTGGGTAGCCTGGCATTTTGGGAACAGAATTCTGTTCTAAAGAGCCATTGTGTTTTCCTACTGGAATGAGAATCTAGAAGATACCAGCCTAAAATTAGGATACTGCTTTTTATGCTATTTATATCTTGCTGTAGCAGAGCCTTAGTGGGAATAAGCTTAGGAAGAATGATTACATCATAATTGGAAACAAAAGTAGAGGCCTAATATAAATCAAGAAAATTTCTTCTTCAGCCTCTAGTACAAATCTGTATAAGGTGAAAGGATAATTATTTTTGATTACAGAGCAGCCACGCAGCTTCACCCTTAACTTTCTTATTTGGAAGAGACATAGAAATAACGCCACCTCTCTCTCCATGAACCCTCCAAGTGTTTAAGTTATTACTGTTTATACCTTAATGCTTCACTGTGCTTTAAAAACACGTGTAACTTCATCCCCACAAAAGCTTTGAGCGTTTAAGGGTATTTGTCAGTATTCCCAGTATAGCTGGAAACAGTAACGAGGGACAAAGGCATATTAACTGCCACTGTTAGAAAGCTCTGGTTTCAATAGCTGGCTAATTTAATAAAGTCTTGTTACAGTAAAATGATTCAGCTGTAAGCAGCCTGTAAAAATTGTAATAAGCACAATAAGCAATGCACTTCTCTTCCCCGCTCTTTGGGGTAGTGTTTTTTCGTGCTGTCAAAGTCCACTACAAGGAGCGCTGCAATGTGCTGCAAAGTTGTTTGTCAGTGCCTCGGTTTATTTTTGCAGAGAAGTATTGATTACAGAATGAGAAACATTTGGTTTAACAGCGATCGATGAGAAGCAAACAAAGGACACTCTGAAGTTTGACTCATTTTCATTTGAATGAAAATACAGTCAGTGCCTGCTGCAATTTATGATGCAATAAAAAAATGGTATCTGTTCTCTGTTCTTATAATCACATTTCTTTCCTGTCATCTGTGAGTGAAGTAAGTTGAGACAGGACTGTAGTCTCCTGCGTGCTGGGTTTGGAGCCAGGTTGCACAAGGAGGGTTTGGAGGGAGGACTCCTGCCTGGTCTGGGCTTTGCAGAAGGGAGATGACCAGGTCCATCTGCCTCTGGAGGTGACCACACCAAAGAGATTTCACCCACCTTCTGTGGACTCCTTGACCTGTTGTGGAGTGGGTTTTTTTTTGGCAAGACCCAAACATAAAATCTCAGAAAATATCTATAAAATACAGAAGACTTGTACTGGCCTTTTACCAACAGCTTGGGCCATGGGCACCTGGGTCTTGGGTATATTGTGGCTCCCTCATTATTACCATTTGATCACCATGCATTGTGTTGGAGGAATTTAATATTCGTTGCATTGGAAAAAATGAGTTACTTTGTTAAAGTAACCAACTGGGAGTCCCAAGTTGCAGATTCCAGTTTCTATTTCAATTAATATTTCATAATTAATTATTGAAAAATGGAACTGTTTCACCATCCCTCTCTCATCCCTTATCCCAGGCTCCTCTGTGGCTCCTGCCTGCAGCAGTCTTTTGGAAGTGGCATACAAGGGTGATAACATAGTGTTTTTAAGTACTTTGTTATGAATACATTTGCATATTCAGTATTGGGCATTGGCTTGCCAGAAAAACTAATTTTTATGTGCTTCTAGTCATTGCCATTTGTTTGCTTAACTCTGTTGTTGTCTACTTTGGTGGTGGTAACGTCTGCTTTTGTGGCCAATTGATTCTCTGTGGCTCATGGGATGTTGTGTTACGGACCAGGCTATGATTCTAGTATGTTATGACTTTCATCACAGGGTATCAGATGCATGGCATCAGAGAATGCATTAAAAATGAATACATAAACACTCTGTTTAGGTTAGCAATGACTTAATAATACTTCAGTATTGTATTCTCTTCTCCTCATTTAAATTCATTGCCAAGTATCTGTTTGAAATCAATATCAATTACACAAAAATTGTGACTCTCCTTAGCAAATGCTTTAAAATAGTTGTTAAAAAATTAATGTGACGGTTATTAGCCTGATTTTGAGCAACATTAAGCCTGTGTTAAATATTCTCATGTAGACTTCTTTTGACAAAATAGTGCTCCCATGTTAGCATAATTAGTAGTGCCGTAGTAAAACCCTTCCTACGATGCACTGGGGAAGCAAAGAACAAATTCAAGAATACAGAAGAATCCTATTTCTATTTAAGCAGTGGCCCTTTTCACTACTTATAAGGTAACTGTAAAGGTGAGAAGATATTACATTGTGCCCCTTTAAGACATTTTTGATATTTGAACTAATCAGTCCAGTTACACCTAGCAGTTCTTAAGAATTGCTTTTCTTAGGGCTCAAACATTAGCTAAAGGGAAGAAGGAAGGACAAGTTCGTCTGTAGATGTTGGACTGTCTCCCTTACGAATACTAACACTCTGTATATGTGTGGCATGTGTATACTAAATCCCTTTAATTTTTTACTTGGAATTATCTATTGTTTTAAATCTTGATGTGCAGCTGCATTTTTGTTTATCATATAGATCACATTATTGATCAAAGAAGTAGTATGATTTTTTTTTTTATCTGAAAGATCAATTCCAAATTTGAAAATGAAATACTCTGTGTGGTGGGCTGCCCTGCACCCACCCAGCTGCTTTTTCACCCCCCTCCCTCAACAGTGCCCGGGCAGAAAATAAAGTGAAAAAGCTTGTGGGTCACAAGAAAGACATGGAGATCACTTACCAGTTACCCTCATTGGCAAAAAAAAACTCGGCTTGGGGAAGATTAACTTAATTTATTGTCAATTAAAATAGATTTGAATAATGTAAAGCAAAGACAAATTTAAACCAAAACTTTGCAAAGTGCTATTTGGAGAGTCTGACTGAGCGTCATCGCTGAGCGGTGGAGGGGGATGGGGGTGTGGGCTCAGGTGAGTCCGTGGCAGCCCCTCTCTCCTCTACCTTCCTTCTCACAAGTTTCCTCAGCTCCAGTGTGTGCTTTCCATGGGCCACTGTCCTTCAGGGAATGTCCTCCAGCATCCCTCCATGGGCTGGATGGAATTGAATCAGAGAATCACAGAATTTCCATGGTTGGAAGGGACCTCTGAGATCATCAAGTCCAACCATAAACACAAACACACACCACCCCTCCCTCTCCCCCCCAAAAAAACCCAAACCGTACAAAACAAATCACCCAACCCATCTCGGTCACCAGAGCATGCCCTTAAGTGCCACATCTACACGTTTCTTAACTACCTCCAGGGATGGTGACTCCACCACCTCCCTGGGCAGGCTGTTCCAGTGCCAGACCACCCTCTCAGTAATACAATTCTTAATATCTAATTTAAACCTCCCCTGCTACAACTTCAGATGATTTCTTCTGGTCCTGTCGTTCTTCACTTGGGAGAAGAGGCCAGCACCCACCTCTCTACAACCTCCTTTCAGGGAGCTGTAGAGGGTAGGGAGGTCTCCCCTCAGCCTCCTCTTCTCCAAACTAAACCTGCCTGGTTCCCTCAGCCTCTCCTCACAGGACCTGTTCTCCAGACCCCTCACCAGCTTGGTGGCTCTCCTCTGGACACGTTCTAACACTTCAATGTCCTTCTCATAGTCAGGGGCCCAGAACTGAACAGAGTACCCAAGGTGAGACCTCAGACCTGGGCACCTGCTGGGGTCTTTCTCACGTATTTTTCCTCACACCTCACCACCTCTGTGGTGTTTTGTCATTTTTTTTAAGAGCGCAGGGCGGCCCCGACCTCTCCCCACATGATGAGCCCCTGCTGCCAACAGCCGGGCACGGACAGGCAGCGCATCCCTGACATTGAGAAAAAGTAAAATGATGAGGGTGGCGCATTATGGAGGGTCAGGGGAGAATGTTTTTCGGTGGAGAGGCAAGGAGGAATGTGCCAGAATGGACCAACAGGACGGTTTTAACTCTGAGGGTGCAAGATCATCAGCCCTGAGGAGGGCAGTCAAAGCAGGTCCAGCAGAAAGGGTGGGATGAGACTAGAGGGTTTTGGAGTAAGAAATCTGCTTGAGTTAGTCAAATGCTTGACCCCAGTGGAGAGAAGACCCTCGGTACTTCTCTGAGAAGGTGTTGTCAGGGAGTCAGTTGCCTCTTTCAAGCAAGACATCTGTTGATTTTATGTGCAATGACAGATAAGGAGTTAAGCTGCAAGTCCCTGACTTGGAAGGCCTCAGTGTTGTCTGTGTCTGAATTTAAAGCTGACAGCAAAATAGCCCAGAAAGGAAGATGAGGTTAGAAGGCAGCCTTTCCATACAAAACCTTAAGGTTCTACACATTCGGTCTGCGTTCCTGGTGTCAAACCCTGGCCAGAAATGAAGGGCCGGTTGTGTAGCTCCTGGCGCCCCAGCACCATCCGCTGCCATCTGCCTCCCGTGGCTGCCACCCACCATGTCCCCTTCCATGTTTTGTCACTTCTGTGCTTCGTGCTGGCTGTCACAGCGTCAGGCTCACTCTGGAGAGGAGATGTTTGTGGTTTGGTAGAACGCGAAGAAGTGCTTATGTTCATCCAAAGTGAACTGAAGGAGACCTAAGCAGTTAAGCACCTCTTGGGGAGGCAGTTGTCTCAGAGCTGCGGCGGGTCAGTCCGTAGACCGAGAGCATTAAGCAGTAACTCTGAAAATAAGTGTTATCTCTTGGTCTCCTCATGGAGTGCTAAGGAGCTATTCGGATTTTTCTGTCAAATACCTATGATATTTTTAGTCTAGCCATAAATAGTATGCGTGTGTCTCGTTTTGATCGTAAGTATCTCAAATTGGATTCCTTTCTTAACTTTGAGAAAGATGAGTTAATGTGTGGTGCGTGTCCCCGGCTGGTTGAGAAGTGAAACACTTTGACACGAACATTTCTACAGCTACACAAAAAAAGAACTTGTTGAAGTGCAGACTCGTGAGCGTAATGAGCAGCTAGTGAAACTTCATTGCTGAAATGTTCATGAAAAAGTAATTGCAAACACTATTTGTTCAAGTGTTAAGATATGCCAGTGGTATGCACAGAAGTATTGGTGGAGTTTGCTAACCCTGTCTTTCACTCTGGTTTGCTCACATAAAATTTTTGCATATTTGGAAAGTTGACAGAAATTTGACAGGGTGAAGTGAAGAAAGTCAGGCTGTCTGGAGAGGCTGAAAAAGGGAAGCTAGAGTGAAGTAAGGGTTAGACGACTTCTAAGAGGAGAATGTTATAGCTGTGCTGCAGAAGGCATTGAGGGTAAGAAAAGAAATGTAGTTTGGAGAGGAGAAGCTGCAATTAAAGAGGAATCGGCAAGTGGTAACACATGTAACTTCACTGGAAGATGGCAGTGATATTCCCGTATTAAAGCACGCTGATGCGTTTCACGTGATTCTTTTTTTTTATTTAACCTTTTCTTCACATAACATGGTAATTGTATCACTTTCCAGTAAGCTTATATTCACTATAAAACTTTGAACCGTTTCTGGCTAGTTCATTTCTTTTCTCACACCTTAATTTTGCACAGGAATAAATTGGGGTTAGCAGAGGGAGCTTATAAAAGAGATTACAACAATGTAAAATGTCTGGAGAATTCAGGATATATTATCTGCTTCCAGGAGACCAAAAAAACCCCCACATTTCTGCTTAATCCTGGTCTTTCCATACATTGGACTTCTCCTCTGACACTTCATTATGGCTTTTCTGGGTTTGAATAAAAATGTTCTTTTTTCTTGTAGATAAGATCACTATTGCTGGGAGCTCCCTTCTGTGTGTAGTATACGAGTGTTTTGTGTTCTGGAGACCGAAAACTTTTCCAAGTGTGGGTGGTCTCTTACTCCTCTTCCCCCCCGCCCTCAGTATTTAATATCTGTGACGTGGCTGAAAACAGATCTGCGTTGCCTGCAAAAAATGGCAAGAAGTGCCTCAAGCTTGCCAGTAAATTCATATGAAGAAGCACAAACTTTGAGACTGATGGTCTTATTGCTGTAAAGGTATCCTATGGGCAGTCTTCTCCCCATTCATACAGGGCATTTTTGATAGTTGGGACGAAGCTGGGATGAAAATCCAGAATTTCAGGGTGACGGTTTAGTGCTTTTGTGCCTTGTGACGTGTATATTGTTAATCTCTTATGCTGAAAGGATCACAAGTTTGGTACAGCAACAGTATGGGCTCATACAACTAATGCTGTGGTGTAATGCTCACCCATGAGATGGCTGAATTGGAAATGGACATTTAACTAGCTCCAGAATTTCCTAATGTTTCGACATTTCATTCCTGTAACATTATTGTTCTTGCAACGTGAATTTGTTGCTGATTTATGGGTACTTTGCTTAAGATAATTCTCAGGTCCTTCCTTCTTAAAGAAAATAAAAGTGGATGTGCTGTATCTTTTGTGTAAAATGATAATACAGACCTTGCCACATGAATAGAAAGAGTAAATGGTAGCAACAGCATTCTCTGACCTATCAGCAAGAGGTAAATGAAACTTAGAAATAGCTTATACAGCTCTTTGACCTGCAGAGGAGAGTTTATATTTGTGAATCTCAGCTGTATATATTCAATCCTCTACTGGAAATGTGGTTTTGTGATCAGCAGCAGCATGGCCATTTGTGTAGGTATGGCACACTCTTTCTGCAGGACAGTCAGTGGAGAAGTCTGCAACCTGCTAAACATCCTCGCAGTGAGACTGAGGATAGGATACTCCTGTGCTTTCTGACGTGTCACGTTTTGTCTCTTCCCTCTGTGGAGATCTGGCTTTGTACTTAATGTAGGAAGAAGGTTTTTCTGAGGACCAGAGCATGGTCAGTGTAGCAGACACATAAAGGTAGTTGCTGTATCAGAACAGGATCATTGTGGCACTAATGATGCTGTGTAAGCTTTGAAAGCATGGCTGAATCACTGGTTTTCAGTCCATTATCATAGTTACTGCATCAAGTAGCTCCGGAAAAGCCTGGTGTGCTGCATCAGCTTGGGCACTCAGGGGCTCATAGTGGTACCTGATTTTCCTCCAAGGTGACTTACTGGTTGCTGCAGGGACAGTTACATACCTGATTTTAAGCCCGATTTCTGTAGACATCAGTGTCTTCTGAAAGCTAGTCTTAAGTCCTAGGTGGTAACTATATATTACTTTTATGTCATTTTCCTTGGTGCTTTCTGACTCTTTGGAAGCTCTAGGTGTGTCTTTAGCAGCAGTGAAAGGCATCTGAAAGAGAAGATCTTAACGGTATTCAGCAAGGGCCCCTGGAACAGTATCATTTTGAAGCCGGCCTTGACGGGATCTAAGCTGGAGAAGTCCTAACTGCTTTGAATATTCTCCCCATATATTAGCCTAAGTTATCCTTTGTGAGTCGTACTCTCTGTAATGAAGGTGCTGTATATCTTCTGCTGGCGCTGAGCACTCTCTGCTCTTGGCTTGTCAGAAACCGGGGATTACTCAGCACCTGGCAGAACATGGTGATGTTACAATAAGGACAGTAATTAGATAATTTAGTTAGAACAATATATTTATTTTCCAGTAATTTGTTTCTTGTTTTACAGTTTTCCATTTTCCAGGTATTACATATGACCAACTAGACAGAAGCCCTCTGTTCTCTGAGTAATTCCCCCTATTTTTTCACTAGCATATAGATATTTCATTTAATCCTTTGCAGCCTCCCTTTGTGGCAGCTGCTTATTTATCACTGTCTTTAAGATCCCTTTTGCACTTGGTAATGTTCATATTTTTGGTCCCTTGGTTACTGCTATTGCAAATTATTATCCAGTAAGATTTATAGCCGTGAGACTTGTACAAATAATGTCTCCACCATTTAATGGCTTAACACTAAGATACAATTGTTATTTTCTAATGAAACTGTATATATAATTTCTAGATAAATTTTTGCAGGTATGGAACTAGGTCAGGAATGGAACTATGCCAGGCTGACTGGCTACAAATTGCAGTGCACCATGGCCACAGAGGTTTTTTCAAAGCATAGAGGTGGTGAACCCACCGTAGGTTTACAATGCTTCAACCTTTACTTAAATAACTGACATTGGAACCCCTTTGCTGATGGAGTATAATGTAGTACCACATAAATCACTCGATTTGTTATTTGTTATCTCATTTAAATGGACAAATAAAAAATTAATTTCATTTCTGTTTAACAGAGCCATGTGGTAAAGACTTCAGACACAATTTTTTTAAATTCCAATAAATTTTTTTATAACTTTTCAGTTCATTCTTCTCTTTCTCCTAAACTGCATTTAGCTGATTTTAAAATACAGTTTTGAAATCATTACGTACTTTCCTTTTTTTTGTTTTTTCCCAATAAAAAAGATTAGGCCTGAATGTATGTGGACAGTATGTTGTGAGTTGGGTTTTTTGGTCCTATGTTTTAACAATTAGCAACAACCATATGTTATTTGAGAAATAGAAAAATTAATGGCATTTCTGTGTCTCTCATATTTGTTTGATTGGTACTGTTTTTAAAAACAGATTCTTTGTCATAGCATTTCAGTAAAAATAGATTACAATAGACTCTGTCCTAGTGATAGGGATCCTCCTCTCAGCCAAAATAACAAAACAAGTGGCTGGAAGATCAGTCCTTCTCTACTCGGGAGACTGAAGCATTAGGGGATGGGTGGCAAATTGTCCTCCTGACTTGTTACATGCTTCCTGTGTCTGCCTTCAAGCAAGATAGATTTGAGATCTTAAATATATTTTTTTACATTTATTTTGAGTGGAGGTAAAGAAACAGAGCTCTGAATGAGAGGGTGGGTGTTTTGTTTTTAAATATGCTGACTTTCCTGAATCTGAGCTGAATAAGAGTAGCTCAATGTGCTGGGGATATTCTGAGAAGCTTTCCATCTCTAGTTTATTATTTGCTGTAACACTGCTATATGAAAAATGATAGGACTGGATAGTTAGGGTAATTACTTTTTGAAGGGCCAAGAAGATATTAGAGGGATGGAGCACCTCTCCTGTGAAGACAGGCTGAGAGAGCACTGGGGCTCCAGAGAAGAGAAGAGAAGTCTCTGGGAAGACCTTATAGCAGCCTTCCAGAATCTGAAGGGAGCTACAGGAGAGCGGGAGAGAGACTCTTTGTCAGGAAGTATAGTGATAGGACAAGGGGTAATGGTTTTAAATTGGAAGAGGGGAGATTTAAATTAGATATTAGGAAGAAATTCTTTCCTGTGAGGGTGGTGAGGCACTGGAACAGGTTGCCCAGGGAAGCTGTGGCTGCCCCATCCCTGGAGGCGTTCAAGGCCAGGCTGGATGGGGCTTTGAGCAACCTGGTCTAGTGGGAGGTGTCCCTGCCCATGGCAGGGGGGATCGGAACTAGATGATCTTGAAGGTCCCTTCCAACTCTAACCATTCAGTGGTTCTATATGTGATTGATTAATGATTTTTCCCAAATTAAATCTGAATTTTTTGCTAATAGTGTTTTATGTGTAAAATTAATAAATGACTTTTTGTGGTCTTTCAGCGTGAGAAGCTGATACATGAGTTGGAGGAAGAAAGACATTTAAGGCTTGAAAGTGAAAAAAGATTACGGGAGGTGACACTGGAGTCTGAGCGTAGTAGAGCTCAGATGCGTGGGCTGCAAGAACAGTTTTCCAGGTAGGTTGCATAAGTAAACTATCTTCATAATATGGGAAGAACATTCTTTGATGCAAAAAGATTGATCAAACCTGTTGATGGCTTGAATGGAATCTAAAGCAAAACCTGCTCTCCATCAGAAATTCTGTAAAATTAATGGGCTTTTGGTTAAATGTTTGTTAGCATCTTGCAAAACTTCAAAGGCTTACACCATCATTCCATGGAGTGACGGTGAAAATTTTCATTTCTAGAGGTTTTGCGTTTGTTAGAATTCCCAATAATTTTCTAAGTACAGGTCTTCATTTTTCAAAAAGTGCGTGTCATTGACAAGTCAATATTTGGTTGCTTGTTTCTGTTAACCAACAAGAATGGGTTTGATCAGTCTGAATAAAGGAAAAACAAAACATTGATGACTTTTGCGAGCTGGGTGGTCATCCTGCTTGGGTGTGCTTCAAATCTCTTTCTGCATTGACTGGACTAGAACTGGAATTTAAGATAAACCATTCATGTGATGACATTAAGGATTTGATTTATTTATTGTTTTTGTGATGCATGATGAGATCTTTTTCATGAAATAGATTTTTTTACTGTTTTTGTCACATGAACAGAAACAAAACCATCAAAACAAAATCAAAAGTGACAATGGAATTTTATGTTGTATATTTTCCATCAAGATTGAATGTTAACTCATTCCCTCAGGCCCTTGAATTGTTGAAAAGTTCAAGTTCAGTTTAATATGCTGGGAAAAAAAGCTGTGGGGTGGGTTTTTGCTTTGATTACTGGGGTTTTTTTTAGGGTTTTCTGGGTTGAGCTTTTTTTGTGTTGGTTTTTTTTTTTCCCCTCAGTGTCTGCCATGCTGCTTCTCTGATCTGAGATTGGGTTTCTAGGCAACGCTGCAAAAGCCATTAATAACAATAATAAAATTTTTCCTCATCTTTTAGTTTGTTTTTGGAAAATCTCCATTAATCCTCTTCAGATTTTAAGAAACTGTTGAAGTGTTCAGATAAGTCTGAAATTCTTTTACTAAAAATGCTAAGGATATTTCTGTTTTAGATTTTTGTTATTCTTTTTCTGTGATCTTTGGTTACAATTTTTTCTTATTCTGATGAGACTCCCTGAGTAATATATACAAAATAAATCCGCCCTATGGGTATTCTTGGTTAGAAGATATTGCTCTATTTTCTATTAATCTTTGTTTATGGAAGAATTTTCTGAAGTTCTGAATTTAGAACAGTGTTATTGTTACAATAACTAGATGGCTTTGAAATAAACATTAAAGATGGTGCAGCCCTGATTAAGTAAAAAAGAACAGAGGAGGTAAGGTGAAACCAGTCTCCAGAGTAATGCACCAAGTAACTTAGTAAGATTTTAACTTGCCTATTCAGTTTTTTGTTGGGATAACCCTTCATTATTCTTGTGAAATTGTGGTAGTAAGATTCACTTTTACAGTGTTTCTGCAAAGAATGACTATATTATTAGTTAAAATCCCTGAAGTCCATTATCTTCAAATTAATCCATTTATTTTCTTCTGTTAGTAATTGCAGTCTAGCTAGCTCTGGTCTATCAAGAAGCAGAGATGCAAATTCTTTCTCTTTATTTTTGTACCTCTGATTTAGATAAAGGTGAATGCCGTCTAAATCAGTGTTATGTTCTTTGTAAGGCTGTCTGCATGTTAGCTACACTGTTTGAATGCAAACTTAAATATCACTTTTCATTGATGAGACCTGAGATTGACCCTGTTATTACCAATGATGAAAACTGCAGTTCGCTTCATCAAGCTATGATTTTGCTTTAGTGTAGACCAGATGTTAAGAAGAGAATGCATTACTTAAATACTTCTTTTGCTTTGAAAACATTATGTTTGCTATGATGAATACTAAAGCTTACTGTTTTCTTAGGTTTAGTAGAATATTAAGATATTTGCTTACACAAACAGGCTTTCTCACTGAACGATTGTATGTCTTCTTACTGTAATTGAGCAAGTAGTGAAACTGGCAACTGGATAAACTTGTGCTGCTTACAGATTTTGTACTGTTTGAAGGATTTGAGACTTTTTTTTTTTCTCAATTTGAGAACAATAAATGGGACAAGACTGGTAGTGATGGGAAGAGATGTTAAAATCAAGCAAATTGGCAGTACTTTGGAAGAAGATGGCTAGAGAGTAAAACTCTGGGCCTAGATGTACTGGCTTCCAGCTACAGATAGGCTAACGTAACAACATATAGCACAAATCTTTTTAATCTGTGTAATTCCTGAACTGTGTGGATTTACATAGACATTCCTGCATATACATGCAGTGCAGTAGGTTTCACTGTGATTTGGAGATATTTCTTTGCATATCAAAATATTTTCTCAGCATCTTTGAAAGAATTAAATGTGATAATTTGTGCAAGCTGTAAACTGACCTTTGTAATCAGGGGAGGAAAGCTGTCTGTTCCTATCTGAAATTGTGTGAAAACTTTAATCTGTGATATAGGCATATAGTTGGAGATGGAGGAGTTCAGAAGGCAAGGGTTTTTTTTATTGATTGACGTTTCTCTTCTTACCAAGTAAGCAATATTCCAGGCTAGGACTCTGAAATAAATCGAAGTTCTCTTTCTTAACATCTGTATAAATCTGCCAGAACCTTAAAGTGACAGAGTGGTTAGTTTGATAAATATGTGACAGTAGCTGAATAAAGAGAAAGAGCTTTTAAAAGCAAATTTATTTTCCAGAATTTTACTGTGGTGTATCAGTATAGTTTTAATTTTGTTTTCTAATCTTATTTGAGGTGAATATATTTAAGGTGTGGAAAGATCCTGCAGGAAAGCAATTTAATGCTAAAGTTAGGATTTTACGCCGTAGTTGGATGCAGTTATTTTTGTGTTGCCTTAGTATAATCTCACCTTGAGGTGAAATCCTCAATGTTTTCATTCTCAAAGCCACTGAGATCTGTTGCTTTGCTGCAGCTGTTCTGTCAAATTATACAAGGCCCTTTTTTGGCATGACAATGTATAGATGAATATTGTTCAAATGCACTGAGACCCTCATGGGTTTGAGCCGTGCACCTCCAGGGAGAGGTGGGGGAGAGCATCTGTGTCCCTTTCAGTGGCAGGTGGCCCAAACCACAACAGTTTGCTTATTTTGGGGTGGGGTTTTTATGATTGCTCACAGTTTAACATTAGTTCTTCCTTGAGTGTCTTATATCTTGGATGCTAGAGAAGAAAATGCACCGTGTCTTATGTATCTCCTGGTTCTTGGTTTCAGCTGTGCTTTTCCTCTGTTCAGCATCTTCCTGCAATGGTAGGAACAGAAATGCAACAGCGCTGCCCAGAGCAGTAGGTGTGATTTATAGTATCACTCTAAAAAGCACACTAATACACACAATATAAATTGATTATATTTCTTTGCTGTACATCAGTAAGCAACAGAAATTGTTGTCTGCTGAGTGCATGCAGTCCGTGTGACTCCAGACTGACATTAAATGTTAAAGCGGTAAAAGAGGTAGCTTTACTTAAGTTATTTTGATTACTATTTTGGTCTAAATGAAACAAGCCCAATAAACCACACTATTTTAAAGTGTATCTATAAACAGTAATTGAAGAGGCTAGTATCAAATCTTAAAATCCCCTTTGGATAAATTTGAAAAATTCTTTCAGTTAAGATGATGTTGTTTGTAGGTATCAATGTCTGTGACTGGAAAACTGCCTCAGGCTTTTAAGAATGGATGTTATTGGAAAAGTAGGAAACGGTCCTTGTTTGATCTGCCAGGGTCCTGTGAATGGGATGAGTGCAATTCTCATTAGATTGTATTTCAGCATTCCTCTCACATTAATATTGACCAGAGGGTTAAGCCTGTCACTTCTGACAAGGGGAAAAAATGACTACTACAAATCGGATAACACTTCGCATAAAAGGACTGTGTGGCTGTTGGTTTAAGCACATTCTACTTGGTTTTCTCCAATTATTATGAATTCCCCTTTCTCCATTCTGGCTTATCAGCAGGTGAGTGGAAATGGTAACTGTTTTCCTAGCAGCTAAAGAGATTTTTTTTCCTTTGCATCGGCATGTTAGTGTTGCATCATCACATCGGAATTTCTAACACTATCATGTCTGCTTGATCTAGAGGTCACCACCTGCTTGCACTTCAGTGGCCTTACTGCCATGACTGCTAATCCATATACAACAGAGACCGTGTCTTGAAAGTATAAACCAGTAGAACACCTCAGTAGCCCCTGTGGCTGGTCAGTTTGTCTAATGTCCGTTGAATGCCAATTTAAACCATTAATAATTTTTTAATCTAGTTTCTGGGTAGATTAAAATGCTCTCCTGGCAGCCTTTGATTGTCTCATAGCAGGGATGACTAAATTACTATATGGGAATTCACTCCTTGTCTTGGAGGAAGTTTATGGAAAGATCCATCTACAGTTCTCTTTTGTACAGTTCTGTGGTAATCTCCTATCATCCTCCCTGAGTGGCCTGTAGGTGGGGTTCCTGGGGGAGGCAGATTGTCACAAAGATAGAGTTTATATCAAAGGCTGACCTTGTCATCCTGTCCTATGTTTTTAGATACTGCCTGATTTTATTAGATGCGGCTGTGTGAAACATTACAAAGAAAACTAGCAAATAAGTATAAAACACAACTTGCTGACTTGAAAGTGCTGTATGTTTGGTGCATACCTCACTTGTACAGTTCCGTAATCCTGTGCTGCTGGCTACAAGAAGTCCGTCTTCAAACATGTTGAAGGTGATCTTGATCAGGTGCCTGCCCAGCTACTCTCTCACCCTTCTCAACAGGACGGGGAGGAAAAAAAAACAAAACACCAAAAAACCCACCTCGTGGGTTGAGATAAAGACAGGGAGATCACTAACACTTACCATCCAGGAGAAAGCAGACTCGATTTGAGGAAGATCAATTTAGCTTATTGCCAGTTAAAAACAGAGACAGAATTAATAACACCTTCTCCCACCCCTCCATTCTTCCAAGGCTCAACTTCATTTGTTCGTTCCCTAGTCTTCTCCAGACCTCCTCCCTGGAGCAGCATGGTGGGTGGCAGGGTGTGGAATGAGCTGCTGTGGTCAGCTCAAAACACTTTGTCTCTGCCACCCGTTTCTCCTCATGCTTTTCACCTGCTCCAATGCGGGGTCTCTCCCACTGGGGTCTTAGAGTGCTGGGGTGCCTCTCCAGTGTAAGGCCTGGGGAGGGGATCTGCTTCCTAGGCACCCTTGTTATGCTGGGCAAAGTGCTGTCACTGGAGGACTGCTTAGCTCTTGGCTAAATCTTGCTTAGTCTTGGCTGGACTTGCTGAGCCCCGGGACGTGGTATGAATACTGTTTTACCGGGGCTTTGACCTAATGCTCAGGATATTGATCTTGTCTTTTGATTAGCATTGACAGAGTAAAAGGATGAAGTTTCTTTTAGATTAACACTGATGGGGTGAGTATATTAGTATTTTTATTTATGTGCAAGTGTGACACTTATTTACATATTTCATCTCTAATCATTGCTTGAAAGTATCAAGCACTATTTTAAGTAAGATCAAGGAGCTTTTGTGTGAGTTTTCATCTCACAGAAAATAAAGAAATGTTTTTACTAAACCCCTGAAATACAGCCCAAAGAGGAGGTTGCCCTAAGTTGTATGTGAAGTTTGGCTCTACTCACTTCATGGACTGCTTTGAACTAAACATGTTGGTTTCCTGTTGTTTGACCAACAAGAAGAAAAAAAGGCATTTTATAATTTTTCATACCAGGCTTCAGTTTTTCCACTCTTCCATTCTGTATTCGCATCATGTGGTTTTTAAAGTACATACACATGAGAAATATCTTCAAAGAATGCGTTACCTCAGTTTTCTTCAAAAGCTACAATTCTCATTCTCATATTAGAAACCATCAGTTTGAAATACATATTTTCATACAGAAGTTGAGAAAGAACAAAAGCAATGAGGTCAGAGTGACTGCAGAGAACTGAAGAACCGATCTAATCTCAAAACACAGAAATCGTAGCAGACTATATTGCCTGACATATTGACTTGGGTAACACATTTAGAGAGCAATGGATTGCTTTGCTTCAGGCATTATTAAAGATGCACATAGAGGTGCCTGCAGTTTCCAAATCTTCTGTGGACTTCAGACACTGAAGCTATGTTAAAAGCCAGCCCCATTTCAGTACCCTGATGCACTGGTAAATCATGTGGTGGTGTTTCATGGCAGCTCTTAGTTGCTGAAAGCTTCTTTCAAGGGGTCCAGGGAAACAGGTAATTTTAATATTTCACAGAGAAAATCATGACTATTTGCTCAGAAAATCCTGGGTTTGGTTTGTATTTATTTAGATGCTGGCAGTATGCGTCATTCTTGTACTTCTAGAAGGTTGCATCTATGGCCTTTTACTGATTTTTCAGACCATGAAACGATAGTTTGCTTCCTCTAGTCTAGCTAGCATTACGATTTAATGGGACATAGTGGTTTTTTTCCTTTACGTACTGTAATAGGTTAGCACCAACGTAGTACTAGGTCACAGTGTAATCATTTGGTTTACACTGTATTTTAAAACATACAAGACCAAGTCTAACATAAAAACAATATATCAACATTTTCACCACAATTTAAGAATAGGTTACCAATGCCCCTATATGCTCTGTGCACACATAGCATATAATCACCTCCATGCAGTAATTTTTTGTAATTAATAGATGAATGTCCTCTGCACTCCCATACCATGCTCCCGACTAAGCAGAACTTGGCTAGATTAGTGTGTGGTACGTATCCACGATTGCTCTTGTTATACATCTGTTTCATTCCCAAAGCGAGAGATCTCCACCAATGCTGAAGGAAGCTCCTAGAAGCATGTGCCACATATTATTGTGCTTGAGAGTAATAGCAGAGATTCCTGTGCAGATGTAGTGGTTGGGTTTACAGACCCTTTTATGTCAGAGGACAGTGAAAACCTCGTTTTGGTGAAATTTCAGGCCCCCTTGTTAGTGCTGTTTATAGAGACTGAGGCTTGTGTTTGGTGTTTATGTACTGTGAAACCCTGTACCTGTCAAAGTTCATGGCTCTGTGCATTTTATTTTGCACGATAATAGGCATATTTTTGCAGGCATTTCTAGCTACAGATAATTCTCCATTGTAAAACATGTTTAGATTTCTGAAAGGATAGTGCTGATACAGGAGTTGAGTTCTATTTACTGAGTAGTACTGATGAGAGCTGTGCTGTAATGGTAGGATAACATGTTTCCAAAGCAGATAGGACCTTTGGTTGTAAAGAAGACTTCTGTCTATAGATGTATTTTAAAAATTGCATTGGAAAATGCAACGTTAAAGTACTGTTTCTTTTCTGTGGAACTTGCCATAGTTTGGTTTCTTTCAAACTTGGGAAATCTGCAAAATCACAGATGTGTCACATGCTATTCTACAATTCCTTGATGCCATATAAGGTGAAGAGACTACTCAAAACCAACACATTCCTTCACATGTTTCATAAAAAGATTCCTTTCCTAGACATGATGGATACCTTAATTCCAAGGACCAGCAGAAGGATCAGCACATCTGCAAAGATCAGCACAAAATCATTTGTTCTCCCTTAATATATATTTTTTTAAAGTCAAACCATTTGATATTAATTAGCTGTGGTTTAAAGGAAAATATTTTGAAATGCTTTCTTTTAACATTATATTCTTAATGCTGAGCCATTTTTAAGGAAAGAACCTGCCCCAATCACACTGGAGGATTGTCATTGCTTTTTCTTCATAGGTTGTCTTGATTCTCCCATTCATGATTACCCCTCTACATGTGAAAGACCAAACTCCTACATAGAATAGTTTGGGTTGGAAGAGACCTTTAAAAGTCATCTAGTTCAAGCCCCCTACAATAAGCAGGAACATCTTTAACTACATTAGCTTGCTCAGAGTCCTGTTCAACCTGATCTTTAATGCTTCCAGGGATGAGACATTTGCCATCTCACTGGGCAACCTAGGCCAGTGCTTCACCACCCTAACTGTAAAAAATGTCTTCCTTATATCCACTCTGAATCTTCACTCTTTTAGATTAAAGCCATCACCCCTTGTCCTATCACAACAGGCCTTGCTGAAAACTTTGTCCCCAGTACTTAGATCACCTTTTTATTTGTAGGTATGATATATATATATATATATTCATATAGAACTGAGGTGTTTTAACAAAGATTATAAAAGGATGAAAAGTAATTTTAAACAATCACATGGAAGCTTGGAGGATAGAAGGGCATGCAGTAGATGAGAAAGTAGGAATGTTTAACAGCTGTTCTGTCTTAGTCTTCCCTAAAGGAGAATAATAGTGTACATATGCCAATAAAGATTGAGAAGGATGATCTGAGATCACAAGACAGAACGTGAAAGATAACCGATTAAAGAATTAAGATAAGCAGATTCAGCCAGAATGACTTGATCATACTCACAGGCACCAACTGTAGTCAAAGAACTACTGAGAATTGCATGTTTAGGCAGTTGAAGAATAAGCCAAGTCCCAAAGGAGCCCTGTTTACTTCTATGTAACTAAGAAATAGTGCACAGAATATTAAACTGATTTATTGTTAGTAGAATTTAGATATGGCTCCACAATAGTCTTCATGATAAAAGACTAAAAAATTATGGTCCCAGTGCTCAGTTCAGTAGTCTGTGCTCTAATATGTAGCTTGTGAGAAACTCTTCCAGGAAGAGTTTATTTTGTTAAACTTAATGTACTCAGAGAAGAACCGCTTGGTTAACAGTGCTCTGTAGTATCTCTGTTGAAGGGTTTTTGAAGTTAGAACATGGCTAGAGTCAGATGCTACATCCTTAGTGGCAGCTAGTGATGATCTCTTTGGGAAAACTTTTTCATTATGGAAAGAAACTGTGTTATTCCTACGTCCTGCTATGCAAGGTTAATCCCTTCCTTGACCTATTAGTAACCAACCAAATGTATTAGAATAATTTTACAATATTTTGCAGAAAAGGTGATAATAATAGTCAATGTATTTAAAGGTGAAAAGCTTCAGTCTAGATTGCAATCATAAAACCGTAAATCACATTTGTATATGTGTTCTTGTGTGCTTTAAAAATGTTAAAGTGGAAGATTGCCTTTGCTTATAAGACTGCCTAATTCTGTCAGTTATATATAATATATCTGTCTTTGTTTAATGGATTTAACTGCTTACGTACTTTTAAGTCCTTTTAAGACTATCAATAATTCATTCTGCCATGTTTCCTACCAAAACAAATAAGAGAGAATTTTCTTTTTAATTTTAGTGGGGTAAAAGCCCTCAACAATTTAGTTTATTCACATAAAAGCCAGAACCATCCTTCTGAACCTGAAGACAGAAAAATTCTCTACTTCAGAGTGTATGTGTACCTTTGTTATTTAAAAATAGTGTCTTAATTTCATAATATCTATATAACAAAAGGATATTAACAAGGAAATGAGGAAATACCTGTGAGAGAAGGATAACGTGGTAATGAAGGTCTTGAATCCTTACAGCAGAGTATACTCCAGAGATTCACCTTTGAAACTTCATTGTCATTTACATTTTTTAATTCAGTAATTCTAAGAGAATTTCAAATGAGAATGTTTTTGCCGTAAATTGATTAGAGAAGTTAAAGTAGGTATGGAGAACAGGCAAGAAGAAAGCTGGTAACAAACAGATGTCACCTTAGGATCTGTCATGGTCGACTGCGTTAAATTTAAAGACCCTTTTTAAAAGCATCAATCTGGTTTGAGCTACGGGATTGTTTACCAGAGTTGTGTTCTATACCAACACAATGACTCAGTCTCCTTTTAAAGTCTGCTGTTTCCCTGTAGTGTTGTAAAATAGTACCTTTTATTAATTACCCCTTCTTGTGAAGGAAGAGGATATGAAATGGAAATGACAGGAATGTTTTGAAACCTCCATTGCACGTGCATTTCACAACTGACAGCTTTACATATGCTCTTGCCAGGCATACGTGTGCTGTCCATGCTTTGAGACTCATTTCTTGAAAGTGAGCAGTTCTCTTGCGCAGTCTAAAACCCACACGTTTTTAAAATCAATATGTATCATGTTAGTTCTAAGACTGATCCTCCGGTTCTGATTTAAATCACTACCCAGATAACATGGATTTATCCCATTTTAATTTGCTGATCTCAATACACTTGGGGTTCTTCTTGTTATATGACTGTAAACCTGTACTTAAAATCCGTATCTCCTATGCAATTTGCAGATTAGAGACTGTTTCTCTTTACTAATGGGTCATAGAGAAGCTTGAGTTTATGCTCATGATTTTTGTGGCTGATTTTCTGTTAGATGCTTGAGGTGGCTTGTATTAATAATTTTCCCATGCTATAAAAGTTGTGTTATAAACTGTAAATGTGTCATTAATGGGCAGTGGTGTATATTCAGATTGATGGTGGTAGGTACAGAGCAAATTAAACCATGAGGGAAAATTATGATTAAAAGACTGACATAAAACCAAATGATCTTGATAGTGATACTTCTCTTTTATGAGCATGATTGGAATTTTCAGAGGATCATTGGTTGACTGAGTCTAAATTTTACAACAAACTAAAAGAGGGAGCTTACTCCCATTCTAATTGCAAGCATATAAGGTCTGATCCAGAAAAGTGCTCAGCCTTTTTAAGACACAGGTGTGCCTTCTGCTGTCATTTAGGGCAGAAGGAAAGGAGCGCTTCAGGTATCTTTGAGGATTTCTGTGCCTTAAATAGTACAGATGCACAGATTTAAAGTACAGGGAAAAGAACGTGAAATACTGAATGTTATCCTTCTGAGTAGAATAATAAGGAAATCCTTCATCTTAGATTTCAAGGCAAGGTTTTCTGTTTTTCATGTGTGTATGAGAAAGGGAGGAGAAAAGGGCTTTCTCTAAAGTACTCTAAAGAAAATTGTACAGACAATAGAAATAACCCAGCTCGGTATCACCTGTGGTATCTGAAAGTGGACTCTACAGATTGTGTCTTTTGCTTCTCACTTTCACAAGAGTGAGACGCTGCTGTAGAATTGTATCTTTACTTACAGTTTGCATAGCTGGATTTCTGATACTGGTGTGCAAGGAAAGAGCTGGTTTTTGACCAGTACATAATCTGTAAATATAATCAATTTGTCATCCTGCTCTGCATAACCTCTTAAGTACCTACACTAACCAATGGAAATAGAATAATTTATCTGCCTGACTTGAGGTGGTAATACATTTTTTCAACCTAGTAGCAATTTGTCGTCTGCACAGATTGGATTGTTTCACAGGAGAATTATTATGGTAATTTTAATTTTATCTTAGAACTTGTAATTATTCCACAGTATTGTTCTAATGTAACAGGCAGTGCAGCAGTTCATTTGTCTATCAATGCTCAAAATTGGACAGGGCAACCTAAAAATTTAGTTTTAATCTTTTCCTTCTATCAGAATGATTTGGGTGCATGTTTTCCTCTATGAGCACATTTCAAATATGATTATTAAAAGTTGCAGTGAATATATTTAAAGCTGAGAAGCTTTTATATTAAGTGCATGCTGTTCTGGAGTTTTCCTTCTCAGATTATCTGATAAACATTAAGAGAGCAGGATGGGATTTGTTTTTCTTGAATAGGCTTCTAGACCTAGGTTTTCTAATTATTCATTCCTTAGTCTGAGTCTACATTATGTTAGATGCTCTACAGGTACATCCACAGGGATTTATGCCCTGAAGGTGTAAGAAGTTTGTTTCAGCTGCATTAGATGTTGCTTGTGCATTTGCTTGATATACATAATGGAACTTGCTTAGAGGAAAAATGGGATTTAAAAAAGAAAAGATGCTTGAGTTCAGTCCATCAGTATCAGTAAGGACAGCTGTGAGGTCTTTCTTCACTCATATTTGAGGGAAAGGTGTAGGATTCTGAGTTTAGATCTAGGCCTAGCAGAGAAAATATCCCCTGGAAAGGAACGGGCATTTCCCTTCTTAAGGATGAAGAAAGCATTGAACGACAAATGCTACAGTTTTAAGTAATCTGACATCATTCAAACTATTCCAATAAATAAAGAAAATTGGTGGGCCAGATTCTCAGCAGCTCCTAATAGGTGCTAAATGTCTGCACTAAAACTGCAAGAGAATGAGCTATACCTGGCTTATGGCAGGAATGGACCTAAGTAATTACCATGGGCTTTGCTTGTAAGGGATTTATTGTTTAAAATCTTGATTTTTTTTTTGCGGTGTCATTAATCACGCCAAACTTATATGACTAATATGGTTATAATACCTAACTCCATAGGGATTCTGCTACAATTTAGTAACAATTACTGTCTACTATTGCAGATAGCTTTTATTGTAAAGCACTGCCAAATTTTTTAATGTGATTATCTTTGGTCATAATCTATGCTTCAGTTTCTAGGTACTGTAAGAAAATGTAGGCTCATTTGAATAATTGTTACATGGTTTTAATTCCATGTATAGTGCCTGCCTCAACATCTCAAATTTTACAAATTGGGTCTCCTGTCAAATTGTGCATTAAATAGCATTAATTAAATATGTATTTCATAAAGCATCAGTTATCTTCCAAGCATGCAGTATGGTAACTATGGATAGCTTATTCTGAAAACATCCAAAGGATGTTGATAGAATATTGTGTTGTGTAAAACAATAGGCTCCGCTGGTGAGAATCAGGTAACTAAGGATATGCTGCAAAAGGATGCAGAGAAACTACGAGTCACATTCAGAAGTAACATTGAGACATTGAGTATTTTAGGTTGTTGATACACACTCTTCGTTTACATACCACCTTGGAGAAGATTTTTCTTTCACATCATTCTGTTTAATGATGGCTGTATCCCAGTTCAGCTGCTTTTTTCAAGATAAGGAATTTTACTCTTGGTTTTCACCACCGTTGCAGATAGGAAGGAAGAAGTGGCTCACTGAGGAAGAGTTGCATTTGTCATGAGAGAAGTGGTTAAGCAAGATATGTGAGACGCTGAGGCTTAATGCTGCAAGGAAACAGATTTCTGTATTCTCTCATTTTGGCACAGGAGGTTGTGCTGCATTTTAGAACTTGACATAGCTTTTCCTGCAAGCATTTTTAATACTCCTTTTTCTTTTATATTTGTGGGATTTAATTGTCTAGTTTTTCATGCTAGTACATAGCAGAGAAAATACATCCTGTCACACATAGCGCCTGAGTTGGAAATCCAAGTAAACTCTTTTTAAGCTAAGTCTTGATTCTTTAAGAATACAGATTAGATCATTAAGTTGTAGTGCCCTTATCAGCGTTTGCAAGCTGCAGAATCTATTAATTGAGTGAACGTGAAATGGGTTGATAGACTGTCTTACCTGATCAGAAGGTAACCTTTTTCTGTCTTTAGCTGTAGGGTTCATCCTTCATCCTAAAGCCTTTTTAGAAGCACTGAGTTGATAGTGGGTTTATTGCTGTGTTCCATTTTTCTTCAATTGGCGAATACCTTCTAGCTTGTATCTAACAACTGTAAGAAAACTAATCATGTATAGATCGCGTACAGATGATAAGCAAATAATGGTAAGTCTTTGTGTGTATTCTTTTTTACTGGAAAAGTCAGTAAGAAATGGGAAAATTCTGACCACCTGTACTACTTTCTGAAAGGCAGGTAAGGCAGAGCAAGGTAATCAGTAGACTGAAAAACCAAGAAGTTGTCTGACTTCAAAATTACAGTTATTGTATAATAGAGTGGATCTGTGTTAAAAGTGGTCTACAGTGCAGATCCCTCCCTGTGGCTTGTTGAATCCTATCCTATCTGAGGATATGAATTCTGTTCAAGACAAATGTATTTCTTAATATTCTCAAATACTATAAATGTCTGTTTCTGCTGTGCTTGTATTCTTAAATTGAAGAGAAAAAAATCCCAAACCAACAACCTCTCAATGACTTCCTTAAAAGGAAAATATCTATCAAGTTCAGTTCCTATACTTTAGCTTCAGCCCTTCACAGAGCAAAGAGCTCGTTTTGTCTAAGACTATGCAGTAGTGAATGCTGGGAGTGTAAGTTATTTTGGTGTGAATTTATTGTTGAACCTGTTAAAGAAAGAATAAGGGAAAGTTAAAGTTGTTAAAAAATATTTTCGTGGAGGCCATTTGGATCTCTCTCTGAAATATTTGTTGAAGACAGTGTTAGTGTATACAGGGAAGAATAATAGGTCACTGGGTTCACTAGTTTCATGCTTCAGTGAGTATTTGTGTTCTAAAAATACTTTTAATATTCTTGGTTTCACTCAGCTCATGTAGTCACATGCTGAATTGCTGAAATGTATAGCATTGCAAAATAACAAGCAATATTTTCCCATTCCAGACTTGCCTGCATTTCATTGTGAGCCCTCTGTTGCGTATTTTGTAACACAGTTAGTGTTTATTGCAACGCTATATGTATTTTCTCAATCAGTATGTTTGCAATAGGGCGTTTATACTGGCAACTGCAGTGTGAAACACATGCATCATGTTCCATTGTAGTGCTGGCAGGATGAGAAATGTCAATTGAGGTTGGTGAAAGAGGTTTCCTAATCCTACTGAACTAAGGAGTGAGATTCTTTCTGAACCATTGCCATCTGTAGTATATAAAAATGTGAAATAACCTTTTATCATTAGGTTGGCACATACTGCTGGAGTAGTATTGGCATTGATAAAGTTCTAAGGAAATGAAATACTATGCACTGAGAAACGCTCACTGCTTCATTATTTTGTCTAGGTTCTTAAGAACTCTGCCCTCCAATTTATGGCGATTATGGAGTAGTTAATATTTTTTAAAATCTAAAAGACGCAGGGTCTTTATTTACAATAATGTGACATTTTAATATGGATATTAATCTAGTTATACATACAAAACAGCATGCATGTGGTGGAGAATAATTTGTAATATATACAGTAATCAGGTAATTTATCTCACTCTTTCTGTTTTCTTGAATGGCTCTACTTATTTGACAGGTATTTATTGCCATAAATTTTAGGGTCTAAAATTAGGCCAAGAGAAGAGGCTTCATCCCCCACTTTGTCAGAAGCAATCATGGCACGTAAGCCTTCCATAATCTGATCACTCCTGCTGTAGAATAGTTGTTCTGTCCAACTGTTGCTATTGCATGCCTGATCTGTACTGAACTGCTCTTATTTGTAGTACATAGAATACTGTTCAGTTTATGCATATTTGTTCTCATCTCAGGTTCATTTTATAAATACTGACCTCACTGAACCTTTGCTTTTCCAGACTGAACTTGCCTATCTTTCTTAGCCTCTTTCCTGTGCTGGTTGCAATATAAGTTAATTTTTAATTTTTCTTGAAGGTAGGTGGTCTGAACATGTATTTCGGATGGGTCTTAACAATTTCACAGGTAGTTTATGTCTGTTACTGCCATCTTCCTAGAGCAGCTCCTTTTCCTCACATTGAATTTAGTTCCTCACTCTAGATGAGAGGAGAATATTGCCAGGAAATATAGCTGGCACACAGTAAGATGCTTATAGGCATCTACAGGTGACTTGTTTGAGGGTGAGTTCCTGGACTTTCTTTAGCAATACCCTTACAGGTAGTGGAAGCACAGGCTAAGTTCCCTACACCCTTGGTGTTCAAACTGCCTCACCTCGCATGTCTTCCTTCCTGATCTGTTCCAGTGTCTGCTTTCCTTGCTGTCCTGAAAGCTTCCCTGTCTGTCTTTTACATGTTCTTCTTTCAGCTTCCATTTATCTCAATTCTCCTTAAAATGCTTAAAGCACCCAGCTGAGTTTCTGAATGGCAAGTATTAACAATTCTTATACCCAAAAGAAACTGATATTTGCTGTGTATTGCTGTTTTTTAGCAAAGCTTGTATGGTTAGGCACATCTAGTTACAAATACTGCCTGAGTCAGATGTCTAATGTTAATCACTTTCAATCTTAGTCTGTGTCTTACATTCTCATTTTGAAGGGTTAATCATCATGGAGTTCTAGAGAACTACATGACAGTCCTCTTTACGCTACAGATTAAACAATATGAAGGCTGAGAGGTAGGGATGGATTTAGAAGATGAAGGATTAGGACTGTTTAACTAATTCTTTTGGGGATGTGATTTCATTCTATCATGCTTCAATTGAAGTGGGCCAGTGATTTTGTGATCCCATAATATAGTAGATAAGAATGTATTTTAATTTAAGCATCTTGTTTAGGCTGCTTATATTCCTATGTAAATTGTAACAAATTTGTCTACAGTATTGAGATTAATTTAAAATTTAAAAAGTGCTAGCCAGTTCTTCTGCTAATTGTGTTTATTTCTGCTATATAAAACCAAAACATTGCTGATTTTTCTGTAAATGATGCCCTGCAGTGAGCTCCTTGATGCAGTGTTGTTGGTCAGGATCTAAGCCAGCTCATTTAAAGTTAGCTTGGTTATTTGAGCTGCAGCAAAGGTCTTGATGAAGAGCATGCATCTCTCGCAGAAATAACATTCCATAAATTACGTTAGGAAGATAAGCAGTGCTTTAGTGGACAAATAATCACACTTTTAGAAAATCAAAATCTACATTTGAAAAATATATTCATTTAAGAAATGGTAGAAGGATTATCTTATGGTAGTAATAGTGTCATTGCCTTCCTGTTCCATGGAAATGGAGAAGATTTGTATAGATTGGCATTGTCTTTTGTTACAGAAGCTGATACAAGTCTAACAAACAATATTATCTCTTCTTAATAATTCAGTCTGTACTCAACTTGAAATTTTCTGGTTCTGAGCTGAAGAAACATCGGTGTAAACATATTTAATTCTTTCTGTATCTAAATCAATTGCCTATAAAAAAAGATTATGAAAATAATTTAAAATCTCTTCGGATTTGTTTCCTCTGTTGGCTGCTAAATGAAAATAATGATGTTTTACAGCTAAGCAAGCAGAGAAATTCTGAACAATTTAGAAGCTAATACTGCTGTGAAATTACAGATAGCATTAAGAAACAGAATGGGAAATATTTAAACACTGGGATAAAACCTTGGTAACTGCAAATCTGATCCATCTACTTGGTGAAAAAAACACATGTGGAAATGAAAACACACAAATGAACTCTGACCAAGTCTTTCACAGGCAGCTTGCATTTAGTGGAAGCCATAGAAATGGTTCAAGTGGCTACTGCCCTCATTTCCAACCCCGTATTCAGTGGCAGGACATCAGATCTGATGTTTTTTAAAGTAATTGTACATGTATGCACATAAAAAAATCTGCCTTGTTGACCTCTGGAAAGAGCCCTCCAGTTACATAATCCGGTATGTTGGTTGGTATTGTGTTCTTAATGAATTAGAAACAAAGAGTCCACTTCCATCGGGTGTGATTAATCAAAGTCACACACTTATGAAATGGGATCTGTAGGCAGAGACAATGATTATATTGTGGAATATAAATGCCTTTGCTCAGGAAAATATATGCTTTTTCAGAATCAGGAATGGCAAATTCAGGTAACTTGAGTTTAGTGAGGAAGCAAATACTGAAATGCTTCTTGTCAAGAATTTTAAATAAAAATGTGAAAAAGCATATTAAGAAGCAAAGCAAGGTCAAATATTTCTCCCAGCATTTTAGGTGTGGTAATGTTTTCTTAAGACTTAAAGTGTTCAGAATAGTGACAGAAGAGCTTCCCCAGGGTGAATTGAATTCCCCAGTGGAATGTGGGTAGAAAGGGGTCTTACAGGTAGGTCTCCTCTGAAAAAATAACGTCATAAACAAGCTACACTTGCCACCTGATAAATATCTGTGTGTTGGGATTTTTTTGGGCAAGTGGGGTGGGGAGAGTGGAAGGCTTCCTTTTGTCATCCATTTTTAGGAATGGAGTGATTGAGAGGGAAAAGCCTTGATTTCATTACAGTGTGGGTAGTGCAGCTGTGGGAATTTAGAGCTGAATAAATGAGTACATATTTGAGATGGGGATTTCATTCCACATCTTCATGCATCCTGTGGAGACAGCAGAAGAAAATGAAAAGAAAAAAAACAAAGTGTTTGTCATACTTATATATAAACTTTTATACGTGAGACTTCGCATCTGTAGAATCCATAGTGTTCTGCAAAGTAAGTCTTTGTTTATTCCATAAAACAATGTCATACCTGAGACTAAAATCACAGTCTCGGCTCTGTGATGAACTTCATAAGGAGCTTGATAGGATTGAATTCTTCATTAGGCATTGAATGCTTACCTGAAAAGCATAGTGAAGTAATAGTTGATCAAGCCTATTAAGCAGCACTGATTTAATACTACTACTAATAATAATTTTTTTAAAAAAATCTAAAAAGGTTTAAATTGCACACGAAAAATGAGGTAGGTGAGAAAGAACAGTGTTACTGCATGTCAGGAAACTGTTTTTCAATTTGAATTTCCAAGCTTCAGGGTCTAACTGCCAGTGTGTGACTGATAATACAAGACTTTTTACAATTACATTTTTTAAAAAAGGGGAGAGAAAAAACCTAAATTGAAAAATACCCGATACCCATTTCCAGAGATGCCTGTCCACTGTAATGAAGTTTTCAGTCACCACCAGTCTTCTCATTAATTGAAAAGATGAAAGCTCCAGTTACCTGATGCTCTAAGTCTGTAGGCTTCCAAATCGGCTTAAGAAAATCTTTGGAAAGAAAAAAAAATCACTGTATGATTTTGAGTTTCAAAATTCAGCATGGCATAAATGACAGTATTTCAATAAACAAGTTGCAGGTGCAGTACAGAATATTACTTAGTGTAAGCACATTCTGATTGAGTTCTGTTAAAGCTGATTTAAAAGGTTTATTGCATTAAAAACTACAACAGAGATATCCAGCTTTCTGATAAACAGAGTACTGGCAGATCATATCTTTGTAATTTGTGAACATAGTAGATTATTATAAATGTCATTAGTTCACTCTGATATACTTTTGCAAAGAAAGCAAAAGGATATGAAAAAGCAGTTGAGGAGCAAGAATATTAAATAAAATGTGGGGGCAGAAATAATACTTCTTGTCACATGCCTGGCTTTCCTGTTCGGGCTTTAAGAAAGTCTGGCTATTAGGATGTGGATTAGTGGAAGATTCATTCTTCTTCATGATGTAGGTCAGACACTAGCAAACATGTGGTGAAGAAAAAGCCTGTTTTCCCCAGTAGCAAGTGGAAACTGTAGCTCTGCAGACTTTGAAACAGAGGACCAGACAGAATGATTAGTTTTGATGTCCTGTGTGCTATGCAACAGATTTGAAATGTATGAGTAATGAAGGCTTCATGCAGAAGAGTCTCTGACTGCACAGTGTGGGGCCACGTTAGTGCTTTTTTTAAAAGTAGCTCAGTTCCTGAGTAGCCTTTTGTGAGAAGTCATTTGTCCAAGTCAGAAAAAGGAACTGGCAATGTCCCGGAACATGCACAAGAGGAGTGTCCCTGGGAGAGCCTATTCACAGGAGCCTGACTTTAATTTCATGCTAAGAGAGGCTGTTTGCAGGTACTGCATCTTTCTGGAGAAACTTTTCTTATTGATTGTGTTAAGTCTGAGAGAATTTAAGATTCATGATACAGTAAAATTCATAAAGCTGATTATATTACTAATAGCTTGAGTTCACACTTGTGTGCAATCCATCTGAAGAGGTCTTAAGACCTCTTTCACAGCACTGTAAATGTTGGTCTGAAGAACTGTTTCTTCTTTCAGTGTTTTATGTGAAGTCTTATCATTTTTCATGCCATGGAAACTCTGATGTGTAGAAATGTGTGATTTATGCAAGCCACAAATTTAAGTGTCATTTACCCATGGTTTGCATACTTCTGTTATGTTTAAAATGTTTTCATGTATTTAGCATGGTCTAGTTCCATTGCAGCAAAAATGTTTAGAAGGTTTTCTTAATCTCATTCACAAGTTTTGGTAATGGTTATTGTTGATTTAGGGATTAATTTCCAAATTTTAATCTTCTCCTGCCTTCTCCTTCCTCTCAATTTTTACTTTGGATTTTAAATTTCCTATTATTTAAAAACCTGTCATAACAATGATTTCTGAGAACTGACTGCACATAGACCAGCTCCATCTCATTTGCATCTCTGGGGATCTTTAGAAGTATTGCCTTCTTTATAGTTAATTTTATAGTTGCCATTAAGCATCTATCTTATTTATAATTTGTTACATGTCCTCACTCTTTCAGTTAACATTTACAATTTCTTTAAAATTTTTTTTTCTCTATTATATGTTGCTCTTTTAAGGGCTAGTAGTTAGAAATATGATCAAAGACAGTGTAGTTGGAAACAGTTTTTAAAAGCCCATGTTAATAACCCCAATACTGGGCATAATATTTTTTTAAAAAATTCTTGCTTCCACTGTCTGAATTTGCTCAGTTTAGGCTAAAAATGGAGAATTGCTTCTATGCCTTGAAGTCCCTGAGGTTTTAAGAAAGACCCTTGGTGTTTAGGAACAGACAGTGTACAGGTTTGTAAATTGTATGGAAGGATTACTAGAAAGTGAAAAGTTCTTGATATGGTACTGTGTAGTCTTTGTAAGAAGCAGAAAACCTGACAGTTTGTAAGTTTTTTATTTTTCAAGTATCAGCAATGTATTTTTCCAGCCCCAATATAGTGGAAGTCTTAAATTTCAAGATCAGATAGTAAAATAATCATTACTGTTTTCCTTATTTGGCTGCTCTCTTGCCTTTTGAATGGATGCTTCATGAAAAAGACAAGTGGCTGAATGTACAAACAAAAAAGTAAGAATTAGATAATAAAAGCGGTGGATTGAGTTATGTTTAGTCAGTTTGCTGATCAAATTAGTTTTGCATTGATACTGTTATTCTAAAACCAGTAGTTTAAACATCTTTGAAGACTTCTTGTGGACCTTTTTATTGTAGAACATTGTGTCCATCAAATGTAAGTGTTGTCATTTGCGGAGGATAAACATTGCTAAGTCTGTTGATGTTTAAGTGTGTTTTTATAGCACGTAACTGCTAATAAGTCACTGGAAAACTTGTGCATATCAGAATGAGATTATTCATACTCATCCAGGTTAACTGAATACCTTTATCCCATATAAAAGTCATTTTTCCTCCTGTCAGCTCTTCTTTCGGGTATTTAACAAATTTACAGCTATTTTAAGAAAGTTCATTATCAAAATTTTGGTAATGGGAGTATTGATTATATGTTCAAAACATGGCACTTGGAATCATATCGTTACTTAATTTCTAAAGAAAGATTATATGCCCTGCAGGCATTTTAATAACTAAACGGTATAAATAAAATTCTTCCTGCTGAGTGTAATTAATTTTAGGCCAATCAAATATTTTCTAGACTGCTTGTTTGTTATAGATCAGCTTGATTGCAATGATCCTTGAACTATGAAATTTCTTTCTGGTTAGATCAGCCAACTGAAGACAACTATCTGCCTATCATTTAATAGATGTATGATTTTCCTGGTGATGGCATCAGGAGTCTGTACATCTGTGGAGAAACACTCTCTTTTTTTATCCTCCTTTCAGTTTACTGCCAGTAACTCCAGTACTCTGGGAGAACAGGACTGATGTAGAGGTTTTGGATGTTTCCTTTCATTGTCTACTTAGGATAAGCATCTTTCTCAGAAGATTCTATGAATAAAACACTCTTTTCTAAAAATTTGGCCATATGTAATATCTAGAGATATCAAAAATAGTGGAGTTCTTTTATCTACTGGGTTATCCTATGTAAAAGGAGTTGAGTTGATATTGTATTTTCTTAGACTATAGGTACTTTACAGCTGGGATTTTCTTTGCTTTTGCAAGGTAGTTTTTGGTGTAGAAATATGTAATAAAATGTTCTAATTCCGGGAATTATATTCTTTCCCATCAATCCCTTTAACTTCAAGTTCTGCAGTTACATTAAGACAAAAGGCAAGGTTGGTCATACAGCAGCTCTAACAGTACTGCTTACACGAGCATGTTCCACCCATTTAGTGGCAGTAAAATGGGAATATTTATCCATAGGCATTTCTGTATGTCTCAGCACTGCATAAAATCCTATCAATGGAATTTTGTAACAAGTGTGCGGCCTTTCTTTCTAACTGGTGAACTGTATTCTGGGGGATTGTTTAAGCTACAGCGGTGGCTTTTGTAGCAGGTGAAGTTAATGGTTTCTGACAGGAATCACCATGTAGGCTTGTTTTCCTGAGTTTGAGCTCTCATGTGTTAAGTGTTCACATGCTGGATTTTCAAGAATTTGTCTGTAGTTACAAGTCAAATAGTTATAAATAGGACAGTTTTTGATAGCATCATTCTGGGATTATTTTATGAATTTTCTGTTCTTTGGTGATTTAAGTTTGCATTTCAGTTTTCATCTATCTTCTGAATCATAATTTAAGCCTGAGTTAAAGGTACTCATTTGTTAAACCAAATTCTATCAATGATGAATTCTCATGTGCTTAAAATGTCATGAATATCTTTTGTTCTTGCAAGGAAGCTGCCCGGTATAAAATCTGGTGTTTAAGCATTCCATACTGCAGTGCTGTGCTCGGGAGATACTTCATTGACCATAAGCCTCTGTCAAAACATAATTGATGGTATTCAGTTCCAAAAACGAAGAAGCTATATAGGGGAAATCCAAATTTATCCAATTAGTCATACAAGATCTTCTCCAATTAATCAGGAAATCTGCTTCTATGTCTGTAAAGGGCATAGCAAGTTGAGACATTTTTAGAGAAGCATTTTAATTGAAAGGATAAAACCCACAAACCAAAAGAAAATTTTACATATTTGCTCCATAGCTGGGTATATGACACCTGTAACTTGTAATTGCTGAAATATGCCCATGAGAAAAAAGGAAAAAGCATGACAATTTCTCTTACTCATATAATTCCCAGCTTCCACTTGCAAGTAAAAGTATTTTAGGTAACTGTTATGAAGTTTATTGGTTGTATCAAATGTCTTAAAAAGACAGTGAAAAGCAAGAAAAACTCTTTTGTTGCAACGTCCTGCAGTTAAATGTTCTAGCAGTAATTCTAAACTGTGAAGTTGAAGATTAGTACAGTATAGGTGACGAAATTCCTAACATACTTAGATTTTGTGGAGGATTATCAACTTATCCAAAGGCAGATACATGCCTACATCTGTTACTAAAACTACATGAGAGTAAAAATGGAATTTGTTTCATATATAGTTTCAAGAAGTTATCTCAGTGGTTGCAGAAGAAAGACACAGGGAAGGTATTTGTTGAAACTGAGCACCAATGTGGCCACCTGGAGAAAAATAAACCAAGATACTTAACCAGAAAGAAGAAATACTGCTATTTCACATTTCACATAAGAGCTTTCTTTTTGGTGTTTTGCTCTTATGGAACTGATATGCGATTAATTTAGATAGAAAATCCCCCTATAGTGGAGAACAAACCTCTTCTGCCAACAGGCATGTAGAAGCAAACGGATGCGAAGCTACTTAACAGCAGCTAAACTGTGTGAATTGTGGCTGTCACCTTTCTACTGTGAAGCCATACTGTTAGACATTATGTGAATAGAGGTAAGTAGATATTCTATGGTGTATTTTTTGGCTCTCCTTGCACTTACATAATTCATAGGCATACATTAACATGCACATAAAACAGCCTTTCATAACACTTCAGAATCTTGTCTTTTTACTGAAATATATATGTGAATATAGAATGTAACAATCCTTGTGGCTATTGCTAAAGAGAGGAATGCAAGTAAGGAAAGTAAATGTCTTCCAGCTGAGGATGAATGTGATGGCTGTTGCTGAAGTAAGTTATGTTAATAACTTAACATGGTTAATGTTTGCACCGTTGTCTTTGTTAGCAGTCCTTAGGCAAAAGCTTTGCTGTGTACAAGAAAATGGTATCTCAACTACTTCTTGTGATTTTGTGATTTTGCATCTGAGCCTGATATCCTTGCTAAATTTCTCAAATTCTTACTAAATTTTTATCATACTGGGAAAAACCTCCCACTGATTTCAGCAGAGGTTCATACTTCTGTGGTGCAAGTATCTTACCCATGGCTAGTTGAAGTTGTACCATAGATGCTGTTAAAATTACTGAAAATTATTGTATTCAATCCTTATTGGCCATTTAGATGGTTTTCAGTAGTTTGTTGGTCTCATGTTCCTTATGATTACCTGGATATTGATGACAAGTAAGACCTGTTCCAGTTACCTGGCTTTGCCTAGTGTAGCCCCAGCCCAATGCCTGTGCCATTAAACTTGTTTCATGGGTTGGCAGGCACCAGATAGGGAAGTTATACAGAGTGAGAAAGTCATAACCTAGTGTCTTGTTCTGCTTTTTAATGAGAACTTCTGTTTGCGTTTATTGGAAGAGGCCACTTTACTCCCTTTAGATATTTGACTGATTTGCTAGTGATGGCTCTTACACAGCAAAAATCACAAGCTAAATAAATACCAAGAGAACATGTGGCAGTCAAAGGTATTTTGACTCATCATGTTCTTTGGTAATATCCTTATTTCTTTCTTAAAAGGTTTATTTAGCTTTTTGGTTTAAAATCCCCAGTTTTTTTCCAAGGACTTAAACATCTTTAAATTGCATGCTGGTGATGGTCTATATGCCTTTATTTCTAGTTTAAAAAAAAAAAAAAAAGCAACAAACTACCTTTAAAAAGCATTGCTGGGAGAACTTCAATTTAAACACATTATTTCATATGATGTTGGTTAGTAATAGCCCACTGGAAGCATAACAAAAAATGCTGCTTCTTTACTAACTTGTTTTTACTACTGAACATGCTTGTTCCTTTATGATGCAGTTTTCATGTGTATTGGGCCAGTGACAGTTTTCTTAAATTACCAACAAATTTCATGTACCATTTTTGAAGATCTTAAGGTCTAACACTTGACAAGTATAATTCTTTCTCAGGGTGTAAAGAGAGTTTTACACCTTTTTCTGTCATAGATACACCTTGCTCTCAACATACACTGTCTTTCTGCATTAGTATCTCTCTAAGCATGACTCACTGAAGAAATGTAACCGAGGCAATGTCTGTCTTGTCTGTTCCATACCCCTCCCCAAGCCACACATGGGTGTATGTGTCACTCTTCCACAGAGGGTAAGAGGAGAGATGTATTTCTTCTTCTGGAGAGGGAAGCTTGTACCTAGCTTTACATTTCCACGGCTCTACATACCTCTGAAAGTTACAGGGAAGGAAGCAGGCTGCAAAAATTCAACAGATGCTTGGGAAGGGAAACTGGTAACTTAGACAAACTTTGTCTTCAAAATTGATCCATGTTTTGCTTAGTCTCTGAAGTACCTTGCATTAGCATCTTTCATGAGATAATTGACATTAATAATGTGTTATGACTGAATTGAAATGCCTCATTGAGCTGCACGGTCTCTAAATTTTTAGTGGGTGTCCCATACCATTTACTGCTGGAGACTCGTAAAGGCTCCATACCGATTCTGGGTTAAAGGAGTTGCAATCCTAATACAAGGTCACTGCAAGAGTCTTGTACTTATTTCTCTTCCATTAGTACTTCATGAGCAGGAAAGGACAAGAAATGAAATGTGTTTCCTAGCTTATCAGAACTATGAGGGGAGTTGCTATTAATTACTGGAACAGAGTGATAATATTAATATCCTTGCCCAGCTGCTCCTGTACACCCAGTATCATATTAAATGCAGTTAGAAAGCATTTTTTCTCTATAAGGAACACAGTCATGAATTAGTTCCACTTTTTTGAGCTTTGTCTGTGTGTTGTACAGCTGGAGTATAATATGAAAAAGTAAAGGACATTCAAGTGAAATGAAAAACATACCTGCAGAGGGAATAAAAAAGCTGAAATCAGATGCTCAAGCTTCCTTTATAATGCACAGAGAAGGGTGCTTCTGAAGGGCGATTCCCAAAGCCTTCATGCTGAGTGAGAAATCAGCTAGAGCTGAGGGAAAGCCTATATCCCTCCATAGAACTCATGCATGTAAACCGGTGCTGCAGGCAAGCTGCTCAGAATTTGTCTTTAAAATGGTTGGAAGAAGAAGTGATGCTGGAGAGGGTTCTCTCTTCTGACTTCTTAATGAAGGCAGCACCTGAGCTGGAGCTGAAAGACATAGTACTGCTTAGATGGAGGGAGTCCAGCTGCTTTATCTGGTCTTTCAGGAGGGTGTTCCCAAACTCACTTCCTCATGGAAATACTTTGCTCTTTTTCCCTGAAGCTGGGCTCCTTCTGGAACTAGTTAGTTTTACATGGATAGATATAACTGTGCAGTCACTGGATAAAAATTGCCCACATCTCCTAAGTGAGTGTCCCAGCCGTTGATTTAAAGACCTTTTGTGCTGTTCTTCACGCTGGCTGTGGCCTGTTGTTGCATGTGTGTTCTAACTCCTGAGCTGTAACATAAAAAAATCAACATCACCTTTCTCTCCCCAGAAAATATGGTTATTGTGACTATATTTTAAGACAGTTTCAGCCCTTAAGCATAAGTGATAGCTGTGCTCCAGGTGGGCAAACCACATCTGGTGCTCTTCAAAGACACTAGTGCTGCTCTCCTCCATTCTGATTCCCCAGGACTCAGTCATTTATGGATCTGACTTGTAGCCATGTAGTAAGGGGACTAGTTTCATAATACGTTTATACTACAAAAGCAAATAAAATTAAATAGTTAGGAGGTGAGAGAGCTGTAAGAGTATACTAAACATTGCCAAATTAGGTATTTTAGAAAGTTAAACCAAGGTGTAAGGAAAAGAAGATGAAATTATTTTGAAACCTACGCTTTAGGCAGCTTAGACAACAAAAGATTATCATTCAGACGGAGAGCGTTTAAATAGCAAAGAAAACTGAGATAAGATTTACCAGGCAAATGATGGTCATGGCCTGATGCCACATGTCCTGACAGAATGCACAATTAACCTTTTTGTTATATTATGCCTGCTTCAAATACCTGCGACGTTATAATATTACTCTGGGAAAATGAATTTGACTGACCTACAGCTAAGCAATGACATGAATAGTAACAAGAGATGGTAGGTGCAGTGAAGAGATAAGTATTCTTGCTTAACCACTGAACTATGTATGTAACAGTATATTTAGTTCAAGTACTTGGTTAACATCTATTTATTTTCTGAAAATTTGTAACTGTGGGATAATGTTAGTGCTTCACAAAAGCATTACTTACGCTTACTTGGTCGCAGAACAAAATGAAAGTTACTTTTTTCCTACTTCACAGTATGTAGCTTTCTAAAAGTATTACAGAGTTTTCACCTGTAGCAACAGTGCAGGTGTGTGAACATTTATTAGACTTACAGTGTATGATTGTTTTTCAGAACTGCCCATGTCATTGGGGAAGATGCAGTTTTTGGATTTAAAGGTATAAGCAGTGGAAAAAATTGCTGCAACTATTTTGCCTTTTTAAATACTTTGATTCTTGTAAGCTGAAGGACATAAACTCACATTCCTTTTCTCCTTTTTTAAATGGAACTTACCGCTATTGCAAGATATTTGTCCTTATAGTAAAGTTACACCACCTAAAACATCAACCTAATTCTGGTTGCATTCTACTGAACTAGTTCAGACCCTCCACAGTTTCTTCACCTGTAACCAGCATCATTTCTTTTCTGGGCGGTTACTCTTCCAGAAACTGAGTGACCTCCCAGACACTTTGCAGGGAATGGCAAAAAAAAAGAACTTTGGTAATGGCTCCCAGACAATGACTCTATAAATAAAAAGTGAAAATTGGAGATAGAAAAATGAGTCTTCTAGACAAGAACTGGTCTAAACGAGATCTAGGAAGTTGGTTATACAGCATTTGGATGTTGATGATTTTGAGAAGCTAATGACCAGCAGTAATTGGAGAAATTAATATATGAATCTTTTTTTTAAGTATCTGCTGTGGCTAATGCAGGAGAGCATAGTAATAATACACAGAACAGTATGAATGTCTATCAGATAATTCTGAGAGAGGGATTCCATAAAGAAAAGGGTTGGGTGTACTAATAATGTATTTTAAATAAGGGTTTCAAACAAGGTTTTCATGTATTACTGATTTCTTTTTCAATTGTTTACTTGGAGTGGAAGGAGCTATGTACTGACCTACCACTGAACCCCGGGATTTAGATTTGGCTGACTTCACAGAAGTGCTTTTGTAAAATGGGCTCCTGTTCATGCCTGAGGTCTTGTTACATTTGTTGTCATCAAACCAGCAGATTTAATATGCTAATGATTTTGATGTTACAAAAATATCCCAGGTAGTGGGAAAAAGAAGCATATTTTGGCTCTCTGGATGCTAAGACTAAAAGAAAAATCTATTTCATTGCTCAAAAATTTTGCTTAATCGGAGTAATGTTTCACAAACTTGCTATTTATTCAGTAGTGGTTTAGTCGGGGTTCCAAGAATTACTCAGAGAAAGAGAGAAACAGTGTTTAAGATGGGGAGAGGGAGACATGGGGAGGGGAAGAAAGGAAAAATATAACAGCCATGCATGAAGGATTTTTTTCTGAACAACATTTGATTGTTCTCTTGCTTAGGGCAAAATAGAAAGACGTTGCTGTTTAATGTATTGCAGATAGGCAGTATGCTAAGATCAACCTATTGCTGTTGAAGTTGAGGCCAAAACATTCTTCTTCATTGAAATACTCTGCTTCTAGTAGGAATCCAAAGAACTTAATTTTTTTTTGTTTCAGGAAAACAATGAAAAAAAATGAAAAGTAGAAGGCAGCAAGGAAAACAAAAATTTCCAGCAGTATCTTTCTCGTTTAGAAGATCAGATGTTTCTTACGCAACCAGAGATCAATTTTATTCATTATTACTTACTGATTTGAATTGACTGTTTTAACTGATTAATCTGAACTGTTAGAATGGATGGATGGCTGTTGTGAAGGATAATGGTAAATGTTGACTTACCGGTCCCATTTGAAAGCAAAGTGGCTGAGCCATCTTAATGAGGTTTTCCTGGAGTGTGTACACATTTCAGATAATTAAAATTAAATTGAATCCGAGTTCCATGTAATTACAACTAAATTTATTTGATTATATTCTCCACAAGGAGGATAGATACAAAAGGTTTCAGTAATTTTAAAGCTTCTTGCAATTTGTAGATATTATGTCTCTGTTAATTGTCAGTTTTGAAGAGTTAATGACATTGGAAATACTTCTGGAGTGCTTATGTCATCTTTTATTGTACTTTTTAGCAACATCCACTTGATTCCAACTCCCAATTAGCCTTTTCTAAGGACAGTTGTGATCAGTGGGCTTGAGGAAGGAAGGGTGGGTAAAGCCATATGACCACCGGCTGGGAAGGGACCAAAAGCGGGTCTTCTTGCATTTGGGCTCTTAAAACATTTTAAGTACATTTTTTTCTTAACATTCAGCAAATCAATATTTGCTTATAAAAGCGAAAGCTGAATATAGAATAGGTATCAGTTTCCTAAAGCATTTGTGTATTAGTGATCACTTCTGTGGTGATCCTTATGAGTTGTATCTGAGTGTGTTTGTTGATAATGCAATGCGTAGAATGAAACAAGTCAGCAATAGAAGAAGGTTCTCTGTTTAAAAAGTTGTAAATTACTGTTAATCTGGTGTGAATTGTTGGTTAAATTAGTGTGAATATGTAAACTTTGAAAATTTGTTCCTTGGACTGGACCCATAATAATGCATTCCTCAACAAAGTGATAATCAAAGTAAATCTTCAGGATAATGCAGAATATGCTGTCAAAGCATCTCCTGGAGAATTTTATTGATGTTTATGAATAGATTTTTATTATATGTTCCTAAGTAAAGTATGCATGTATTATCTAGTTCAGGAATTAGAAAAATATTCCATTAAGATCCCCGAGCTTGCGTTTTATAGTGGATATACTCAGGAAGTAACTCATAGATTAAAAAAAAAACAAAACCACAAACAAATCAAAATGATCATAAGTTCTTGTGAAATTTGTTAACTGTAGAAATAAAAGCAGTCAAAATATTTAAGGAAAAGTGTCCAGCAGAATCTTAAAAATTATATTAATGGGACTTCTTTCTTCTTTGCAATTTTTTCCTCTACTTAAACATTGTTTGTCTGCAAATTCGGGGTACCTCAGGATTTGAATAAATTAAATCTGCCTATCATGTCTGTAGCAGTATCAGTACATGACATAGTACTTTAGCACGGGGACTGAGATTCTATTGAGAATAGGACACTGAGAAGGAAGCCTTGGAGCCGAACTGATAATGTGCACATGTAATGGTGTAAATAACATTCAGTCAAAATGACAATGAAATTCTAAAGTAGGAAAGGTAGAGTTTAAAGATTCTTCTTTAAAAAAAAAAGGGGGTAAAAGATCCAGCGTTTCCTAACATGGCTCAAATACCACGAAACCTGAACCATGTAGTATCTTGCCTCACTGCTGTGTCTTTCACAAGTACAGATTTAGACAGGTGTTTTAGATTGCAGAGGCTGTATATTGGTGAATATTGTCTTTTTTTTCAACAGTCATTGTGTAAATCTAGCTATTCAGTTGTCCACCTCTAGCTTTGAAATTTTTCTCAATGAAGAAAGTTGAGGAGTTGTTTTGAACTTTACTAAGACTTTTGTTCTAGGAGGTGGCCTGAATTAGGCAATTATTTTAACAACGTACACGAGTGTTTCCATCAGTGAATCATGAAATACAAAGACATAAACGCAGACACGTTCATGACAGTCATTCTGACTGTGTTTTCCAGTCAATATATAGGCATACAATGTATGGCAGAATTGTTGTATGCTGCCACAGGAAAGCATGCCTTCTTATGGTGTTGAGCATGGAGACCTCTTGAAACAGGAAAAGCACCAAAAATGGTCACCACTAGGTTAAAGCTAAGTTTGTATTGCTCGGTATAAAAAGTCTGTGTACAAGTACTGAAAATCGTATTGTAAGATTATGGCTGAGAAGGTGATTTCATCGTTCTTTGGAGGGTGGTACGGTTTCAGCAGTAGCTGAAAGAAGCATTAGCTTTTGGTGGTACAGTATTCAGGGAGTCCATGTGAGACTGATTTGCTGTATTTTTTGTTCGGTTTTTTTTTTCATAGGCAGCTTATATTCCCTGGTCATTGCATTTCTGGTTGTGATTCACAACACTGTGCAAATGTCAAATTTATCTTGCAGAACTGAAGCGCTACTGACCTTGTGTTTATAGTTCATAAAACTTTAGCTATCATTCATTTATATATGTGGAATTTTATCATAATTTTATGCAATGCGTGGGCAGAAATACATAAATTTTATATGAGCTGACCATTCATTAGTATATATACTTGAGACTTTTAATAAAGCATGAGTGTTGCAATTCAGTATAATCTGTGCAGTCTAAATGGCTTGAAAACCTCAAGCAAAGTTTTGCATCCCAAAATAAACAGCAGTGAAAAAATAGATATCGATAATTTTTTTACCATTGTTTTAAAAATAATTATTAATGGTTTAAAATAATTAATAATTAATAGTTTGAACTGGCTTTTCTTTAGCAAGGTTTAGCTTCAACTTTCATAACTTGACTGCATTGCAATTTTTAAAATATTTTTCTTCAAAATCAAACTTTCACATTTATAATACTCTCACATTTATATTGTACTACACATTCATATAGCATGGATCATGATGTATTTTTTAAAAACAGGTTTCTTATATGGATTCCCTGTGTTTACATATGTTTAGACTGTGGTTAACCTGTGGTTAACCTAAATAAAATATCTCTTTTAATTTAAAAAAAAAATTAAAAATTTTTAACCATATATTGAAAAAGTGTTTTAAACCCAGCACAATATTATGTCATAAAATATTCATTATCCTGGACTATACTGAAGATAAGTTTCCAAAACCCAGTTCCAGGAGTTGATACTTTCTTTTTTCCCTGAACAGTTCTGGTTGGTGGTTCTGCATTAACTTACACTGCTGCTATAGGTGATACTTTCCTCTTGACCATTTCTAGAAAAGAGACTCACATACCCCGGTATCTGTTAGGTGACCTTTTTCACTTTTCCTTCCACTTCTGAAGTTTCTGCATAATGCTTAGTAAGTTTGCATCACTTCCCTAAGACGTTTCTTTCTGTCGCTTCTCTAAGACGTTTCTTTCTGTTACGGGACTACGTATTTGGCATGCTGCTGGAATTTATATGAAAGTTCTGTCTGAGCAGGCTACTGATATCAAAGCAAATTTCAAATCAGGATTTTTCCTTCTTCTTCCTTAAGTACCTGGTGGAGAGGGATGTGTAAGCTCTGGTTCTCACTCTTTGAACAGAAGAGCCTTTCAGAATGCCTATCTGTATGTGATAATCCTATGAAATTTTAACTGAATTCAAACTTTTCCTACTGAGTGCCATCTCCATCATCTGTCATCTTGTATCGTCACGAGCTTAAGGTTTTGATTTTGTTTTTAAAGCGCTGAAGCAGTCTGTTTCATCCCTTTCTGGGTAGAATGAGGCATCTTATTCTCCACTGACCATAATCCATGAGCCTGCCGTATAGTTTTGACCTGCTGTAAATAACGCTGCCTTTGAAAAATCTGTTTGATGAGGAGCCTGAACTCACGATGCCGACTGCTGTCTTAATCCAGTTGTGTGGTAGGGACGGCACCAGGTTTATCTAAAGTGCATAAAGCCTGGTCACACCTGGGGAGCGCAGAGGGAAGGTGCTCACACCACTGACATTATACATCCAGAGCAGATGCCTGGACTGTGGTTTGCAGTCATCTAGCAACAACGTAGATACATGCACGGGTTTTAAATACTCTGAAATAATATATCTAAGTTAGACACCACGAGTAGCTCAATGTGAGGAATGATACTGTCTGTCTGATTTAGTGTTAAAGACCAGGCACCCAGGATATTTTGGTAGATATTACCTGCCTGTCCTGGTTTTATATTGCTGTCCTTTGGGGCAATCTAAGTTGCTTCTGAACTGAAAACAAACTCTCAGGAATAATATTCAGGCATACATGTTAAATGCTGAGCATGACAAATATAATGTCTGTGAATACTGTAGCACTTAAATCCAGTGGTGCAGTTCATATCCATCCGTAGCTTTTCCTTCCTCTCCGTAATGACTGGCTGTTTTTTCTGACCGATGTAAATCTTAGCGTGGCAAATAGCCAGTCATGCATGCATCTGACTTTATGATGATGGTCACACTTTCTTGCAAATTTAATTGGTAAAAAAAATCTCTAAATGTTTGAAGAAATGTGATTTTTTTTTTGTCAGTCAACCTCCCTGTAATTCTTAATGTACATTTCTCCCATACTGCGATTGTAGCTGTACTAAGACAGTACAAGTAATTAACTCTTATTTGTTAATTCTTTCTGTTTCTGTTCTGCATGTGCTGTTTGTATGCTAGGGAAAGCCATAGGAGAAAATTAATGTTTAGACAAAAATACCTTATAATTCACCTTTGTCTTACTTTGTAAATATTGGGATTACAGAGTACAGATTAAACCAAACCATAGAGTATGCGTTGTGTCTACATAAGGAACTAAAATGTAAAAGAACGCCTTTACATTATTGCAGAAAGTCAGAGCCAGATTAGTTGGTGTGGTTTTGTTCTTGAGTAAATTATTAACCCAGCCAGATATTACGGTCACTGAAATCTGAAAGGAAGTTTGAACCCTTCTGAATGACTGATTTTTCCTGTGTCCTTTATTTTTACCAAAAGTGTGAAAGCTTTTAGGTCAAGACACAAAATGTAAGAAGTGCTGAGTGATTCTGGATGTCTTGTTTCTTGATTGTGCAACATAAGGCTTGCTAAAATGTCCTTGGTTTCCCAAGCTGGAAATTTATTGTTGTAAAACCTATACCTGTTTAAAGTAGACGCAGAAAAGACAGCATATACAGTCTACTTGCTAGTTTTGAAAAACTTTAGCAAAGGATAGCTCTTCATAGATGATACTTTTCAGGTGCAGATTTGCATCATTAGCTCTTGGCACCTAGAACAACTCAAAATTATGTTTGACTTTTAACTGCGTGATTATAATAGTGAATTAAGTTAAATAATAAAAGTAAAAGAATATAGGTTATTGCTATGTCATCAGGTATCCTACAGAATGTAGGAATATGTGATTTTTATATTCACAGTTGAAAACTGTTGTTTATTGGAAAGCACATTTCTACCAGAGGTACATTTTTCCTTTAGATCTACTGATAACATGCACTCTTTTAGGTGTGCATTTTTCAGCCCTTAATGCTTTCTAACAATCAGATTCCTCTAGTTTGTATTTGTCTTTATATTGTTTGTAAGCAAATCCTTAAAACAACTCTTTTACCAACGGCAGCCTCTGATAAATAACGATATGAGTAGATGATTGCTTGCATTTTAAGTTAACAATAGCTTTTTTCTCTATATGTAGTTTTTTGTCAGTCGTAGATTGAACGATTTGCTTCCAAATGAGTTCAAAATCTGGAAGCTTTCCACTTGCACAAAGAGGCATGGATATAATCTATAAAATCAAGATGTATTTGCTCAGATTATCAAAGAATTTTCTTTAGCAAACAACGTTAGGAGTCAAATGCTGAAAGTGATCACCCCACCAGGTATAGATTTGTCTCTCTTCCTCCCAGTTGACTATTTTCCATTTGGAGATGCCTCAGTGTAAATATCAAAACAAAAAAAACCCCGTGTTTTACAGAAGAATGTGGCCTTTATTACAAAATGAGTTATTATATTCCTTCAGCAATTCCAAATATTGTTGAATTTATAATTAGATTTCTAAACAATAATTTTATTTTTTAGCAGGTTTAGTTTATGATGTTTGCAGGCCAAGCAATTTCTCAAAACACAGCATGGACTTAGTGGCATGAACAGCAGATGAGGGTTTAAGATGATGAAGATTAAGGAAATGTATTATACTTCCTTTAGTAATCTGAAATTACTTTGGGATAAATCATTAACAATGAGCTTTACAAAGGTATAAAAATACTGTGCTAGCACTGTGCTAATAAAAAGACTGTCAGCATCTTTATTTTATAATAATCTTGAAATAAAAGTGCTGTTTAGAAGACAGGAGTAAGGCAGGCAAATATAGATAAGTTAAAATTACTGTTATAGCAGATATTTTAAAAATAAAGTCAAAATGGATGATCTAAAATAATCTAGTTTCATTTTACAGTCAATGCCAGTATTAGATTTTCTGCAAGATGACATTACTTGCATTTGTGTCAGGTAGAATTCTCTTTGCAGTGAAGATAACCAGCAGCTGGATCAACTCTACAAGCCCTGCACTGGTGTGCAAAACCAGCGTCTGGTCCAGATGCCATTTTTTGACCACGTGCTCGTTTCCATTAGGCAGAGCTCACCCCGAGCGCTTCTGCCCAACTTCTCTGGGGCAGCAGGAGGGCAAAATGCTGACTTGGCCTCTCTAGGTCACATCTGTAATAAACATGGTCTTTTTCCCCATATAACCTAAAACCTAAGTGAGAATTATTATAGTCGTGTCATAAAACAGCTTAACTTTGTGACTGAGCTGGCAGGAGTCTTAGATGTCTCCTGTACCCCCAGGTTACATTGCCTTTGTGTAGCTGGAAGAGCCCTGCCTTTCCCCCAGCACAGCTACCGATATAAAAGAACCTGCTGTAGCTTCTTTTCCCATTAATAAAATCCCCTGCTATGCACAAGATTTCCTACCCAATGTAGTACTTTGCTTATGATGAAGGTAAACTGTCCTTCCTTTCTGAAGAACAAATAGAATTTTAAAGCTTTGAGATGCGGCTGTTCAGCACTTACCCTGCGTTCCCTGCATGTCCAGCCCAGTCCCTCTTTCATGTATCATTCCAGCTTTTTTGTTGTTACTGCCCTTTCTCCCTCCTGGATATGGATATCTAAATTGTTTTTTCAGAAATAGGTCTCCTGCATTGTAACGGTGTATTATAAGATAATGTTTGTTTTCTCTCAACTTTTTATAATATTTAATTAAGGATTCAAAAGGATCTTTTTCTTTCTGTTGATTCTTGGTTAGAGGGGGGAAAAAAGTCCCTCAGGAGAACAACTAAATTATTTCCTAGTAACGCAGGCTTGCGAGGCTTTGTTTCCACCAGATTAGCTAAAATACATTCTGTCTGTTCACTTAAGTCACAAAGGCCCTGATTCTATGAAATGAACTGTTCAGTTCAATGGAATGACTTCTGCCCAAAGTTACTCACTTCTGCAGTAATTCATGGTGGTACAGTTTGAGGCTGGTAGACGTAGTCGTTCCTAGTGTCATCTAATTTTCATTATTCCAGTGACATAAACTGTCTTGGAAAGTGCTGAATTTGTGTTAGGGGTATTTTCCGAGGCTTTCACAGAAGGCCTTCATGTCCAGTATATATTCTCTAATTCCAGGAAAAAAGTTTTTAACTAGTTGACGACTAAAGAATTTTATTTGCTGAGCCTCATTCTCTGAGATACCTTAACATAAATGTATGTATTCCTCAGGTGATCTTCCACTTTCACACTAGAACAAATTACATGCATAAGGTTTGTAGTTTATAGTGAACTGTTGGTACTAATATTACATCTAATGTTCATTTCTGAAACCAGAAATGTGGGCTCTGTATGTTACGTTTGCTGTTCCTTGGCTAAATGTTTGCCGTTGGATGTACCAGCCTTGTTTTCTCTGCAGTAACGCTGTTCTGCTTTGTATGGGTTGAGAAGGTTGAGGATCTGTTCCCTGAAATTGAAACCCCTGAAGCTTTTTATGTTGCTAAGCCTACCTGGTTCATATTCCAAAGGATGATGGAATATGATCTACTATTTGGGTGCATGTAAGCTGATTAAAATTGCATTTTCATGTATTTATTCTGAATGCTGCTTCTGAAAGGTGATAGCACAAAAACTAAGGTCTTTTCTTCAGAGAGCACGGGTGGCAAGGTTTTACATTTCTCAAAACTTTCATGTTACCTCATGTTATTCTGATAACAGAAAAAGCCCTTGTCTTGAAGGGAGAGAGGGAGTTAATATTGGAGCAATTTCCCTGTATCTGATGAATCTTTGATTAATGTTTCACTGCTATTTATTATCATCATAAAGCTGTTATGAAGTAGAAACTGTTAAATCCATTTTCAGAGGAAAATCTGAAACAAAGCCATGAAGGTATCCTCTGACAGTGCAAAGTCTTAGAGAGGGAATTCTCAAATCTTAGGCTGATGTGTTAACTGCTGGATCTTCATTCTGAACCAAATGCAATTTGAGTTGATTTTGTTCTCTGTTTTAGAGTTTACAGAAAAAGTAAATCTTAAATAGTCATGTAAAATATTTTTACAGAGGAGAAATACCTGTATAGGAGACATTGATGAGCTTCCTAATAAATATTGCTTTTATAAATGACCTAACCTTTGTTTCATTTTAGTCATGTCCTGTGAGAAGTAAACAGGGTAATGTTCAACTAGTGCATTATTTAGAGATTTTTGGAGTACATTTTGAAAGCCTCATGCAGCGCTCTGTCCACAGGATTCCCATTAAACACAATGGGAGCTGTGTGGCTAAAATCCTGCAGAGCAGTTGGAAAATGTATCCCGTGCTGTGCTGGAGATAGATGATTAAAGAATGAGTGCTTGAACAGAGAGGAGGGAGCGCTGTTGTGATTCTCCATTTAGGGCTGTAGTTAGACTAAAAATCCTTCTCTAAGTCCTTCTTAAATGATCTTCTGTTAAAAGTACCAGCTAATAGCTCTCCCTGTTTCTGCAAAAGATCTACTACATTGCCAACCATTACAATTTGCACCTTGTCTAGGTGTCCTGTCACTTCTCTTTATGCTTACCTTTTTTGTTGCTATTTCACTTTATTCCGTTTCTGTTTTCTTACATCTTGCTTACATTTTCATGTCTTTTTTTTTCTCCTTAAAATTCTCTTATATATTTTATGCTACTGTTGCCATTATCTCTGTTCTACATGTCTTGTGCTGTTCTCTTCCTCTCCATTCTCTCCTTAATGTGTCCCTGTTTTTTTCCCTCTGCTTTCCTTCTCTGTTTATGAGTGTTTCTTTCTTCTCTTTTCTCCTAATCCAACTCTTTGCTGGTCTAGTTGCTCTACTTTATGGGCCAAAGTAATGGGATATACCTTCCCAGAGCCCTTTACTACACTCTATTCCTTTTGATTTCCATGTTAACAGCTGATCATCCCTCCGAAGTGTCCTTTGCTCTTCTCTCTGGATTTCTAGCATCATACAACGTACCTCCTGAACCTATGAGATGAGAGGTGTTTCAAACGCTTCCATTGACACAGGGGCAGCATTCTGCATGGCTTCAGCAAGGGGAAGACAGAAGCAGGCAGTACTGGAAGCAAAAAGATGCAGCAAAGAGAGAGTGTTCTTTCCGTATATTTCAATGCAAGTGCTGCATACAGAAACTTTCCCTTTTGTTCTGTTTGTCTCCAGGATAATGCCATTTAAAGAAGTGGGCATCAATAGTGATGAATTTGGCATTTTAAGCCTCTGTTTTCTGGTGTGTTTTTTTCCTGTAGTTCATACAATGGATAAAGGTTGTGACAGAGGAATGTGTTTGGAAAGATATAGGGAGTGCTTTATGGCATTTAATACAGAGGCATGAAAATGTCCCTGCCTTTTAATTTTTAATTTTTTTTTTTAATGCAGCTGTTATTTCTTTCTTCTTGCATCTCATTTGTACCTTGATACTCTTGTACTTCCCTTCTTTTTCTTCCCTACTTTTACTTTTGTTAGGCTTGCCCGCACACATCATTAGAAGTTATTAATGACAAAATATCTAGGTCCTTCTTGATTTTTTGTGACCAGTTTACAAATAATTTAAATCAACCCTTCTTGTTTGTTGGCATCCAAGCTGATGTGGCTTTATATGATGCTATTCTAGCCCTCTTCTGCAGGCGTTGTCATGTATTTTTATTGCTCATTATCAACTGCTTGGTTGTAGAAGAGCTGTCAATATAATTTTAGAGAGACTACCACTACTAATGCTCCAGGTAATTAAGCCCTTGGAGACCATTATTCTAACCATATATTAGTTGTTTAGGCGATTTTGCTATGCTTCTAGAGTTCAGAAGTCTACAACCGGTAAGGTTTCATTCTTATGGCTCCAAAATGACTTGGTTTTGTGGTTATTTTCTAACCACCTGAAATTTAATACTGGAAGAGTAATTGCTTACACATCTTGGGTTTCTTTGGTGGTTGATATATATTGCTGTTTATTGAATATGTCCTCTTATAAGGGCAGATTTCTTTGAACTGGTCATGATTAGAGCAGGAAACTGTGTTGTTCCAGGGCAGTGCTGCAGGAAACCCACGTGGAAGGAGGCATTCTTCAGGCACAGGAGAAGATACTTGGCATTCACTACCCTGCCAGTCATTCCCGATCTACTTTGGGGAAAAACATATGGAGGCATTTTATTTATATATATTTTTATTGCATGATTTTGTAATGTGGAAGGTTTGTCCTGTGAGAAAGTCCTCATCTCACAGAGGGGGCATCAGGGCATCACCTGTTAATGAGGAGCACAGAGAAAATATGTGATCATAGCTGATCAGCCAAGAGCTGTCTCTGTTTGTGGTTGCCTGTTTGACAATCCCCTTAGGAATTAAAATATTACATTTTCATTATTTGTAGCACAGGCATGACTTGGAATATTCTTACGTATTTCATCCCTGTAAGATCAGATGATGATCTTACATGTTAGAGACTTTTAGGAAGTAATGGCTGAATTGGAAATCTTGGGTTTTTTTGCTTTTCTTATTGTAGTCTCTATGAGCTCAAATTTAGAAAGGCTAAAGTCCAGAAAGTCAAGAGAAATGTATTAAGATTCCATGTTGTCTTTAAAAGTGCATTTAAGCAAATCTCATGGTTGGGAAACAAAGTCATTGTTTCTTGCTGTTCTGTTGATTCTTGCTGTTATTTGTATTTGTGATTATATGAGGTGACCCCCTTTGGGAGATACAATTTCAAAGAGGGAAACTTCCCTGTCACACTTGTGTCTTGTGTAATTACATTTGCAGGAGTTTGGCCTTTGGAGCTTTGCAGTTGGCTGTACAGTGTCAGGAAAGGGCTCGTGCTGTCTTGTGAATTTGTTTTTTGATGTAAGATTAAGATTATTGCACCAAACCAGGAGTGCTTTCTTGAATGTTTGTTTATTTAGAATCCCATTAGCTCCCTTAGTAATTAGTTTACTAAAGGTATTAAATTCATAAATAACATTTTAAGGGAAAAAGAATGCAAAACTTTAATAAACTTTTAATCTTTACCTCTGAAGGCATAAGGTATGTTGTATGGTGTTCAATATAATGAAACTTTCTGAACAACTTCAACTGTACGCATACTTAGTCACTTACTCAAAAAAATTATGTATCTTTCTATATAGCAGCAACTCACATGCTCACTAGACATTTAATTAGACGAATTATGTATTTTAAGTATTTTGCAATTTTTTAAGGCTGAAAAATTGTAGAACGGTGAGGTGTAAATATCTCTCTCTATATCCTCCCACAAACGCTCCAGGTTTCATTTTAATGTAGAAGAGCAGAAATGTTGGAATGATAAAAAGACAGAACAAAGCTTTTGAAACGATGCTTCATTCCAGATCTAACGGCTTGCTTAAGGTTATGCAAGCACTAGCATAAGCTATTCATATGAAATGTGTGAAACATTAACATATCGGTAAAGAGATAGCAAAACTGCTGATTTATTTGAAGTTACTGAAATCTTTTTTAAGCTACAGAGCTCAGATCACTGATGGAAAGAGCTGAAGATTTGTACAGTCATGCCAAAAAAATTGTGTAGAGAGGACATGTCATCTACTGCTTAGACCCAGCAGCGTGAACAGTTGGTGTCCTGGGTTCTAATGATTGCTGATACTGGCCATGTTGGTTAACCTTGCTCTGCCTCAGTATTTTAACCTGTAAGATGAAATCCCAGTATTTTATGTTAACCTGCATACTCACAGCACAAAAGCTGGGACCCCAGACCTCTTATGAGCAGGGACTTCGTATATTCTGGGATGAGGCCTCACATCACTGATCTTTCTAATAGAATAAGTATGTTTACCAACACATGGAGAGTTATGATAATTAAAGATAGTGTGATTTGTCAGTTAGACAATCAAACTCAACTTTGTGATAGATCATCCTTGGTTTTTTTACTTCTGTTGTTTACTAACTGAAAATGTCAATAATTTGCAATGGATTTCCCAGTCATTGTGTAAATTTAAAAAGTGGAACATGTTGTAGTGAGGAAAATACCAATTTATTTATTCCATGAAATTAGGGTTTTACTTACACAAAACTATATCCACCCATCTTGAACAGGGTATTGCTCACAACAGTGGAACAGTCTCAAAAGTCCTATAAGATTTGTAGAGGTAGAGCAAATGAGAAGAATGAAAGAACTTTATATTACATAGATCTTGAGATTGGAGTCCAGAACCCAATTGCCTAAGGAAACCTTCACTAGGGAGTCAGAGAGGCTGGAAATGAATTATGGTAATTTCTGTGGAGAGGGAAAAAAAAAGTCCTTCTTTTTAGTTTACTTTCACCTGCTCTCTGTACTCTGACCAGAAAGGGTTGGTGTCTACCACAACACTGCACAGTCTGAGCCTGAAAGCTTCACCATGGGTGGTGTAGTGCGAAAATGTGTGAAAACAGGTGTTTTGCATTTTGCATTTTTTTTGTGTTGTAGAGGGCTCTGCAAATGCTTGTGGATGCCCCATCCCTGAAAGTGTTCAAGGCCAGGCTGGATGGGGCTTTGAGCAACCTGGTCTAATGGGAGATGTCCCTGCCCATGGCAGGGGGGTTGGAACTGGGTGATCTTTAAGGTCCCTTCCAACTCTAACCAGTCTATGATTCTAATGACAGACCTTTTTTTTTTTTTTTGTCTTGCATTTCTCTTGTATCTACTTCAACCCCACAAAAATGGCTTCCCTCCACGTAGCTTCTTCGCTTTTCATGGAAAACACATATAAATTTATGTAGCTATGTCAGGATGGTTTGGGTACCCCCTTGGAGCCGTAACTCAGACTGGAATAAGAGCTTTTTAATTTTGAGTGGCTTTGCATTCCTGTAAGTAACTTAAAGTAACAGTGATTTGTCTCTTACAGGGTGCTTATATGAAAAGATAAATGTGTGTTATTTAGAGGAGCTGGCAGATACATCTGTTAATCTATCTGGGTATTTTCAAATACAGAAAAACAAGTATTTGTTTAAAATGTAGACAATAAGAAAAAAAATAAAACTGCTATTATTTGAAATGGGAAATATTTACAGTCTGTTTGTTTAGTTGTCTATAACTTTTCTGATGCCTGTAGTTATGCTGAAACACTGACTATTTCTAGTGCCTCCAGCATGAATGAGTTTGAACTTACAAGCATATGTTTAAGCTGACACAAGAATTAGCTTTCTGCAAGTGCCTGGTTTTATCCACTTGCAGTTAATGAAAATTTCTCCTGTCCTAAGGTCCCAAATATGTTACTGGTGAATTGTAGGAGGGACAGACAGTCTTTCCATTTGAAAAATCCTTTCAATTGCTTGTGAGAAACTTTTCTGTGAGATTTAGTCTTTGCCTATAAATTACGAAATCATATACGGCGCTGGTGATGGAAGACACCCATAGAGTGCATATGGTATTTGTCAACACAGAAATAAACATTATCACTGGTTTCTATTGCAGATCAGAAACTTTTTGTTGTATGTATAAGTTTGATGAGTGAAATCTCAATGGCTGAAAGAGACAATGGAAATATTTCCAACATTTCCTGGCTCAGATGGTAGTTACAGCAGTTTCAGAGAAATGTTAGTTCTGCTGTTGTGTGATGACAGAATTCAGACTTGTGTGGGAGCAGTGATATGCCAATGCTGAGATCTTTCAAAATCCTGCCCTGCTTATCTGATGCTCAAGGCACATACTCAAGGTTATTTTAAGGATAACTTGAAAATTTCCAGTGGGTTAAACGGCCAGTTGTTCAGCTAAGTACATGCTGCATTCAGTCTTTCAATTCTGTGTAATTTTCAATCAATTCTGTGAAATTTCGAAGTGGTGGTATGGTCTAGCGAACAGAGCACCTGATTAGATTGTCCACTCGAAAGATCCTTCTCCACTCTTGTAAACAGAGGTTGAGACCTGTTTCATTCCAGCACAGCCTTGCTGGTATGGTTGTCCTCATCATGCACAAGACACTTTATTTTATGTGGTACTCTTCTTTAGACTTCTTTAGTCTCTTCTTTAAACTCTTCTTCAGTTTGCCCATCAGACAACAGGTTGAGTATGCTTTAAGTATGTTTTTGGAAGAAGGGTTTAGCATGAGTATGTGACAAGAGCATGGTTTGTGCAGTTTGGATTTGCCACTAGTGAATGCCACAGGGTTAAACTGGCTCTTCAGAGCCTATGGTGGGGAAAGGGCTGAGATGGTGCTGGAGAAGGAGAATTTGCCTTGGTATTTCTGGATTGATAATCACCTGTACTGATGAACAGAAAGAGTAAACATAAATTATACATTATGCGTGTCTTTTTGTTGCTATGAAGGATATTATTACTTTATTTTCCATCTGAACTGTTAAGGATTGATATTGTGCATTCTATAGGCTTTGCCCAGCATACTGCTATAAGGCATGTACTGATGTCGTATCCTAAGCAGAAATAAAAATGCAGAGAAACCCCCATGGGGTATAAAGCCTCAGCATTTCCCATCTGTCAGTTCTCTTTTAAATTTATCACATATCTGTTTCCACTTCTCTCTTTGCTTTTCTTTAATCCATTTTCAGTATCTGCATTCTTTGGAGAAACTTATGTCTGTCTCCTGGCTACCAACCCATTTGAAGTAATGATAACAGCATGCTGCAGGCTTTCTGCAGTAGTTGAGCTAGGAATAGTGGGCTTGGATGAAGCCCTGGGAAGGCGGGACCACTTCATCCTGGGGATCACCATGGCTAATGGAGGAGAACGGAGGGTCTTGAGGATGTACCCGTGGCTGACAAGTCACTGCACAGTCTGGAGATGAGCCTGCAGATCAGAGGGAAAGAGGAGAAGAGCAGGCAGCCATATCTAGAGGAAGTGGAAATACTCATGGCCAGAGGAGAGTAGGCAGAGTTTTCAGTTCAGAAAGCTACCGATTTTTTACCAAAGTGAAACCAAGTAGAAGGAAAGACACTCCTGCAAGGATGCAGTGAATAGGAACCGTTGTTTGATGAACATTCTTTGTTTTTGTTATGTCTTGTAAAGCCAATTCCATATTTTTCTTCCTTATAAAAAAAAATCTGATGTTTAATCTAAAATGTGTGGGGTTTATTTGTTCAGGAAGGGGTGTTGAGTGTGTTTGTTTACTTTGAAGCTTTTTGGTAGTTTAAGGGACACACTGGAAGGAGGAAGTCTAACCTGATCCATTGGAGAGCTTTGAATGGAGTAGTAAGGGATGTGAGATGCAGATAACCCCAAACCTGAAGTTCACATCTGTATATGAATAAGCGAACAAATTTATGTGGGAGCCAAGTCAGACAGAAGCTTTTTGTTTGGTTGAAATGTGGGTTTGGAGAGAGAGCTGCAAGGCTTGGCCAAAGGCACAGAACTCTGCTACAAAAGCCAGACAGGTTGCAGCCTCCAAAGACAATGGAAGTCCAGCTGGTGAAAATGCTGACTGGTTCACAGCTGAACCAAGAGCTGAAAGAGCTAAGAAGCTACATGGGAACCTGCTCCTTGGCCCTGGATCAGGCGGGAGAGAGGGGTTCATACAGCTTAAGAAGTGGAAACCCAAGCCACTTCTCCATGAAGGCTATAACTGAAAATAGAAGTCAGAAGACTTAAGCTGGAGGCTGCCTGGGAAATATATGGGGGAAGGTTTTGCAGAGTTGGGGGGCTGAGAGAAATCATGTTCCTCCTTTCAGTAGTGCATTTGAGGAAAGATTAACTCCTCAATGGTCTTAAAATCTGTTCTTGGGGAGGACCCCAACAAAATGGCTTATGGCTTTAGTCCCCTTGAAATGATGGAACTGGAAGAGGCACAAAGTTGGCAGGTTTTCTGACCGTGTTCCAGCATTGCAGTGGTATGGCACGAAGGATGTGTCTGTTTATGAAGGTGATGGTCCTGAGACATTGGAAGGTCAGGAACTTGACTGCCTACCAGTGATGTGTCAGCCCCAGCAGGGTCAGTCTTACCCGGCCTGGATGAAACTGTGCTCTGGTTTATGTTGTAAATTGCAGCAGAGGGGCCAGGCAGGAGACGGAATCAACAGAGGTGTCAGAAGTATAACATCAAGAAGCTTTAAGAGCAAGTCTCCTACAGCTCAGTGGGTCCTTGCTGGCAGGACCGAGCTTCCAGACAAGATTTGAGAAGATTTGCAAAAATGCAGAGGAAGCTTCCTTCTTCCTTCTTGGACGCCTGAGTATCTGTTCCCTGTGTGCTGCTCCCTGGGCAGGAAACAATATTTACTCCTTTCCAGAGATTCCCCTGCCTCCCTTGACAAGAAGCACACATGAAAACAAAGCCAAAATAAGTAACTGTACATTGGATTGATTTCCTGGTGTTTTGTCAAGAGCACCGGACAAATTGAATTTTTAAATGTAGGAATGACTGATTATTTTTTTTCAGGAGGAATAGCAGCAAGGACCTGTGGATCATAAATTCAAATTCTCAGCTCTTGACCCGACCCAAACAATTGATTTCGTAAACTGCTCATCTCTGGCTTAAAATGTTTACATTTCTCATCCTGTTACTCTACCTGGAGGGCTGACTCAGAGTCTCACTTTTCAATTATTAAAAAGATCTTAATTCCAATCTAGCTATATTTGCACCCACTGTATTCCTGTTGTGTCTTGTCAATAATTGGCATAGGTTGATGTAGTTTTCTTTCTTGTTTTACTTTTTCCTCACCGATTCTTTTGTGGAAATCATGCCTGTTTAAGCCCTGGGTCCTTTAAGCTTAGTAAGAAAAAATGTTTAGTCCCTTTCCATGACAAAGACTCTATTCCTTTAAACAACCTCAGAGCTGTCTCTTCACTGAAATCTGTCTGAATGAGCTGCTCCTGAACACTGGTGATCGTAATTGCAGATAATATTCCAGATTAAATCTTGACAGCTTTTTCCACAGTAGCATTAATATTTTATGGTCCTTAAACTCTTATATACCATGAACAGATTTTGGTCTCGGAGTGGCTCATTTCTTCTTCTGTTTAATGCTTTGAGAAATTAATCCTTAGGTTAGGACTGGTGGAAGGCTTTTTCCCTACACTAAACTGACATTTTATCAAGAAATATAAGAATCTTCTATCAAACATAGGTTTCAGTTATTCTTCCCCTAAGGAAAATAGCTTTTTAAAACAGAAAAATTGAAAGAAACACTTCAGTTTAGAGAAAATTTCAATTTCCTGTTCAAATAATAGATGTAACAAAAAATGTAATGGTACTAACTGAGGTGCTTTAAATGAATAGGCAGTAAATAGAACACTGAAGAAAGGGGAAAATAAATGTCCTTAAATAGTGATTGAAGAATGTAGATTCAGGAATGGTGAGCTTTAGAGACTGTTTTTGCAGATTGTAACAGCTTGATAGTTACATAAGAAGCACAGAATCCTTGGCAGAACAGGTTTTTTAGCACAGGCCAGCAAGCAGGCATTCTAGCTATTAGAATAGCTGTTCTAGCTATTCTAGACATAATCAGCAAGTGCTTGATGTTGGAGTTGGGCCATCAAAGATATTAGAATCATGACCAAGAGAAGATGACCTTTTGTGGTTACCAGAAGGGGAAAAAATATAGGTTGATGTGCAGAAATAGCCTTTCATAAAGCTCTGAATTTTTCTGCTTCACTTCCAAAACTTATATGTCCTTTGGAACGCTTGTTCAGGGAGCAGAACATGGGACTTCAAGTTAAATTTATAGAAGCTCAATCATTCTTGCATTCTTTAAAAGAATTTATACTACATTTCTGGCATATACTGTCACTGTGGAGATTATTATAAATCATAATATAACAATTGCTTTTCAGTTAAGGTGCCATTAATTCATGCCTCAAAGTTTCTAATTCATAAGAAATGAGTCTTGATTATTGCCCTGTGTTTGGTTAAGTAGTCCTTCCTAAAAATGGACAGTTGGGATGTTAGTGAAGAAACAGCAGCTTTTAAACTGCAAGAGCACTGACCATCAGAGATTTGCAGTAAACTTGACTGTGAGCAGATTTCACCTCCTTGTTTGACAGAAACTAGTTTTGTCTTTCCTTTTTTCAGATATTCCATGGGTACCTAAAGCTTGTAAGATTCTCCCACTTCTGGTTTGATAGTGAATTGACCATGTAGACAGTGTCTCTGTCATGTGGGTGGTTGAGCTTTATGGCTGTTGACTCTTACAAACTTTTGTAGTCCTGCAAACGACAAAGAAACAAAAGTCTTGACTGTGTTTAACTGAGCTCTTTGTCATGTTGCAAAGATTATTGTGTTGCATAGAAATCTGAATCTTGATGGGGGGTATTTCTACTGGCCACGTGAAGTGCTCACCACAGGCTGTTCAAGAAGATGGGCCTGTTGTCCCAGGTCGACCACCTGAATTTGATTGAAGAAGAAACAAACCATTGAATTTAAGAATTATTTATGATTTTTTGAGCTGATTTAACTGACAATACTAATATGGAACTAGGCTATATTTTCATTAATACTATTAGGCCTACACTGAAAAACTCTGATTTCAGCTGAATCTATTCTTTCTCCCATTTTTGCTTGTTCATTAATTTGTAAGAAATTTATGGAATATAAATTCCATATTTATATGGAACATATAAACACAATAATTAAGGATCCTGTTGCATCATTAATTTAAAAATTAAATGAGCAGTGTGTTAAGAAATTAAATCTTTCGGTGAGGACTGCACAGGAATTTTTATTACGTACTAAAATGATTTGTTCTTTTGTGTAAAAAGCATCTGATTAAGGTCAGCCTATGAGCAGAAATGGTTCCAATCTGCAAGTGAAAAACCGCACCACTGTCTGCACTAGAGATTAGAGCTGGCTTGTTTTTATTCACATTTGGTCAACAGATGGTCCAACTATTCTGTGGGCATTCTGGCAATGTAGAAGTCTGCACATCAATGACAAAAAACCGTCATATGAATAAGTAAAATGTCAGTGTTCATCTGAGTAGAATGAATACCTAGTGTTGGGTTCTCGAAAAGTAACATAGCTGGCTGACTTGAAAGGAGAAACCTAGCAAAACCATCATATTATTGCCATATTAGCCAATACCATTCATTCTGATAAGACTGAAAGAACAGAAAGACAATGAGGCTCATATAAAAGATAATGTTATTGGCCTTTGGCCAGAGCAGTGAGCTAATATTTGCTGTCTTGCTGGATTGTTACCTTAGAAATAAAATAAAAAAATTATAGGCTGTGAATAATTCTTCTGCTCAATTGCCTTTTTGCAAAGAATGTGACACAAAAGTCATGTTTCCCTAAACACAGTCGAAATAAACAACAGCAGGCAGTGTCTGGTCTGATATGCCTAGGAATACCGGCTCTTTTTTCAAGGTCACAGTTTTAATATACAGCGTATCTGGCAATATGGCTCAAGGTGTTCGTCTCCCTTTCCCTTCTTCATGTCGCCCACACTCCCATGCCACAGCAGTTACCCTACTCCACCCCTGTTTCCAGCCTGGTTCTTCCAGCTCTATCAAGGGGTGGAGGCAGCTTCAAAGGAAAAATACAGAAACCACAAAAGTGAGGGTGAGAAGAATGGTTGCACCCGCAGAGCTGAAGAAGCTGTGCAGGGTGAGAATTTGGGTGAGGAGATGGGAACAGGGAGAAGTGTGAGGACCTTGAGCTGGCATTGGCACTCAGCATTTTTGAGCATCTTTGTTGCTGTGTCCATCACTGCTTCTCTGCCTTTTGATCCTTTTCCTCTTTTTACCAGTACTCACAGGGCTGAAACCAGCTGTAGTCCTATAGCCTTTATTTGTGGTCAGCCTCAATGCCGTCTCCTAAGCCCATGAATTTAATTTCTGATGTAACTTGGATGGGACCAGTGTTTCATAGGTGGCTTCAGTTATCCCCAGGCGTGCTATTGTGTGAAGGAACAAAACTCTATTCCGTTCAGCCTCCATTCAGGAGGGTTAGCATTATTGTTAGTTTTAACTTGCTTGACGAATGTGTTCAGATCAAAGGCAACTTTTGATGGCATCTATTAACACCTTCTAAAATGAAAGTGCAAATCTTCCTTCTTTCACTGATGGAACTGAGGTTGATTACGTTTTCATGCGATGATAGTACCAGATTGTAGCCTAAACTCGCTTTTTACGTCCCTTTGAAAGGGCAGCGTAGGGTGAATGTGTTCAGCAGCTGTGCCTCAGTAAACAAATGTACTGGCACATGCTGCTGTACCTATAACATAGAGAGTAAATACTAGTAATGTGTTTGACAGTCTGTCTAAATTGCACAGACCTGACAATTGGCTAGAAATACAGCAGTTGGGGGATTTTTAATCTGACTGAGTTTGTTTCTAAATGACACTAATTTTATCATGGTGTTTGGTTACACTGTTGACAAGTTTATCTCTTTTGCAGAATTTTAAAAACTTTTTTTTTTTTTTAGTTTGTTTTTTGCTCCAGTAGGATTTTAACAATACAACTAATTACTGTGCATATTCAAAAGATAAAAGAGTGCCCTTAATGTGTTATTCATAACATGGTGTATGAGAACATTATAAAGCCAGGATTGTCTTTAAATATTAATTTCATGGTAGTCATGGATGTGTTAGGCTCTAGTAAACAGCAAAAAGACTGAATGCAACTCTTAATTTTTTCCATACAATTGACTTTTATAAATATTTTTATTCTCTAGAATGGAGGAGACGGTGAGAAATCTGCTACAGAGCCAAGGAACCCCGGGCCAGCACGGAGAAGGAACTGTCAATATCATGAAGGTATATCAGGTATTAGTGACTTATTACCTGTTTTCTTGTGATAGAATCGTTCTTTAAAATGAAATTTTCTTACCAAGGTAAACTTGTTTGACAGTGTTTCCTCAATTTGTTTATTGGTTGTGAATACCTGTGTGTGTTGGTACCACCACTTACAGGTGGTTGGTAGCATCTACGTTTTTACAGGTGTTCTCCCACCACAGTTTAAAATTTTACCTTTTTGTTGTCATTGTGTTATCTGCAGTTGTTGCTTCTCAGTTAACAGGGGACAGAGAAACTAATTTTGAAGACTATTAAAGTAATTAATATATTACTTATAAAGGAATATGTTCCAACATCTTTAGAAAACATATGCTTTTGGCCTGACAGACAGATAATTTTATCCAGTCATATCCTTATTAGGTGTGAGGTTTCCATATCAAGCTCCTTAGTTTCCTATCGATGCTTGTGATAAAGCAATATCAGCTTCATTCGGAGTAGAGAGTAAGTGTCTGAGGACAAAGTTCAGGAAAGGCAACATTTTAGAGGTTTTTCAAAGGGGACTAGGTCTGTTTATGCAGTTCATAAGAACGGAGAGTTTTATAATTTACTAATGTACTGCTGTATTCTGGGAGCAGTGAACCTGAGGTCATGGAAAGCCTTTTTAAGTGCTGGAACAGGAATGAAATACATCCCAGTTAATCAGATATTCTGTACATAAATTCTTAAACACCCACAGTGTCAGTTCAATTCTGTGTCTTTTTAAACAGAATAAGCATTAAGATGTTCATAAGCATAAAGATATAAAATGCTGAAATAATATATTGAAGTCTGTACTAGGTAGCGATCCTTCAGATAAAACACTATTTAAAAATTCTAGTTATATCAGTCTATTCTTACACCTGATGGATCAAATATATACAGCAATGTAGCTAAACAAAAATGTATATTAAAGAGTATTTATCACAGTAATTAAATTTTAATTTTAAACTTGGATTGAAGGGAAAAGAATCTTTTAGATTAACCTTCCAAAATAATGAATATTTCTTGTTAAAGTGGTAGACTGTAGAATTTAATTTCAGACACATTAAACTTTTGTGGAAGTTATAATAGGACATTGTGCTTTTAGAAACTGGTGGTAAAAAGCGTCTGTATGTTACTCACAACCCTTTGGGGATGCAAAAATGAAATTCAGTCCCTCTTCTTGGTTCAGAGTATAAACCTATACTTCATGCTCACTCCTGCCACCATCCAGTGGGTGTTCTGAAGTGGAATAGGTGTCTGTCTCTCCTTGAGGTGTCTGTTTTTAACACTCTGGGTTTTAGTTTTGCACTTCCAACAAGAAAAGCAATAAAGTATTTTGGCTTCAATTGAACTAAGGATCTGGGTGTTGCTAATTTTTCTTTTGAGCTGGTCAAAAATCAGCTAAGGAGTTTTTTTTTAAATTTGAAATTTTGCATGCTGCTGCCCTAGTTGGGAGATAAACTAGTAATTCCAATTTCAGTGCTTGTATATTTCTGTGTGGTTTTTCCTCTGTGTTTTATTTGTTTCTTAATTAAAAAAAAAAAAAAAAGTTGATTTGGGTGCATTTTTTTCCTTTGGGGCTGTAGCAATATAGGTTTTTTTTGTCTCTTGCCAGCCAGAAGAATGGGTACTGCAGTGTGTTTAGGTTAAAATACCTTGTATTTATTTTCTGACCAAGAAAAGAATATGGCAGTTCTGCCCAGTTAATAACAAGAACACCAATACTTTTTTTTCCCTTTAGCTCTAGCAGACATCCCTCTCCATCTAGCAAACTGCCATCTAACCCCATTTTCCCTTCTTTCTGAACATGAGGTTCTGTTTGAATCTGTAGGTGGTAGGCAGGGCTGATTCTCTGAACCTCAGCCAAGCTTTCTTACAGAGTGAAGCTGTGTCTGTCCCAGGACCTTAAACTGCCCGTATCCCTGTTACTCTAGGATTATTTTTAATCTTGTGCTCCACAATACATGTAAGCTTCCTTCTCTTCCTGTTCTTTTGGAACATTTTTGCTCATGATGTTGAAGTGAGCTTGTTTTTTAGCAATTTTCCTTCCTTCTGTATTGCCAATATGCAATTTGCTTTTCTTATGAATGTCTTTTTCTAATTCATAACTCAAAACCAACATTTTTTCCCTTTCCTTATTGAAACCAACTGAGTAGAAATTATGGACAAACACATCATCTAAATATATAATGAATTTTATTGTAAATACTGTGTCCAGGTTTGGCAAGAGGCATCAATATTGCAGTAGAAGCATTTCATTTGTATCTTTTCCAAATGCAGTCAGACAGTTTTTTGATATATTTATAAGGGTAATTCACAAATGGGAATAGAACTTCAATGTACAACCTAGGTAATGTTTCTTAAAAACACTGATATTTTCAGGGTTTTGGGAACACGATAGCTGTATTGTCATCCTGTATTTGTAAATGAAGCTTAGATGTGAATTAATGCATGAAAAAAAAGATTTTTATGGTCTGAATTCCAACTGAGATATATATATATATATTCATATATGTACACAAAATTTACTGAATGTATAAATATAAACACTATTTTGAAAGCCATCCTCTACAATCAGTTACCTTATAGAATGTAGAGTGAATCATACCCCTTCTCTCTGATTGCTGTGATGGGATCAGAACTATACGATCAGTACTTAGTGCAAAAGAGTATCAGATTTTACTGCAGTTTCACAACCATGTATTTCATAACAAGTGAGGACATGACCTAGACAATCTCCAGTGTGACTTGTCAACACAGAAGTGTGACTTATCAGCACACTCTGACACCATAGTGAGTTAATGTGTGAAGCCCATTCAAATTAATATCTGAATAGTCATAAAAGATACCTCTGTGCAATAAACGCTCTTGATCTATTGACCATTGTATACATACTTGTATTTTACGAATCTAATTATTGTTCTGGGATGTATGAAATCGAGTTCTTATTATAATATCAATATGCCTGACTCCAGAATAAATATTCTTGTTAATGAACATTAAATGTTGCATAGTGCTCGTGTTAGAAGAATAATAAAAAGATGGAGTCCAGAATGTGCTGTGTTATTGCAGTGTTGTGTTAGGTCTTGCCAGGATTCTTATTTGAAGCAAAATATTCTAACCCTTTCTGTAGAGCTAGCTGCCCTTGGCAAATTTAATTTGCTGGACTTTCAGATAGATGATGTGATTTCCTTAGGGTAAATGAATTTAGAGGCAGGATTCAAAATAAAATTTTCTTCTGTTATCATTTTAAATAATAATAACTGAGGGAAGATCAACGCTTCTTTAGAATATGTGTGATTTTAATTGCTGTGAACCTTCGTATCTCTTGCTTAGAAGTTTACTTGATTAAAAGGCTCATGTAGAAACTTTATGGTGTTTCTTGGAGGCATTGTCCACCAAAAGTAAGACCAACGGAAGGCCAAATCAATACCCAATAGATTGATATTCTTCTAATTCAAGACACAAGTACTTTAAGAGGGAGAGTGAGCCCCAGAAATAATTATGTGGAGTAATTGAACACATGACATTCAAACAAGCACCTCGAGTTTCCTGACTTCCTAAGCATGTCCTTGTGATTTGCATATCAAAAACTAGAGTCTCTTTCCTGTTTCATCACAATACTGGATATTGAGGTAGAGTCTTACCTGACTACAAATCATTCAAAGGCTTTCAAGGTGCTTTTTAAATTTCTTTTGACTTTATGTCAGTGTACAGTGATTGAAATAAATGAAGAAGAGAGTTTGTTTTAAATTCAGTGTTCGTTATAATTCTGGAATTGTCAATATGTGCACTAGTGCTCAGGACAGAGATGGCGCAGTCACATCAGAGTGGAAGGACCATCCTGCTACTTAAAGTACTGTGTTTGGGAGACTTTTTTCATTTGCTACAAATTTCTCAATTTCCTTGGATAAATGCACTTTATCTGTCCATCTTTAACCTTTTTCTGTAAAAAGAGTATAACATATCATTTAAGCTCAGGTATAGCTCATATATATGAACTACTGCTTCTGTGATAACAGGAACTCTAAGAAGTACTAAGCCAGATAATGAAGAGATTAAAAAAAAAAATAAGTTTTGTGCTTCCTTGTAATTTACTTCCGCAAAGGAATTTGCTTAATATAAGAATATTTTTAACAGAAAAGAAATCCATTTCAGAGTGGAGCATAGACGGTCCTCAAGCGGGACTGCCCTGTCTTGTATTAAAAAATAAAGAAGTGAGTTTTTGCTGTTGGGAATCTGGGGATTTTGATGAATGAATTCATATGAAAAACTAAGGGAAATAATGCAAGGGTTGTAAACTCTTCAGAACTCACCTGTGCTTCCTGGAGGTTTACACTCCAAACAAATACCGCTGTGGGGACCAGGCACATGCTTTTGATCAGCAGGAACTGAAATCCTGGGTTTTTGGCAGCGTGAAGCTCACTTCCCTTATCTAACTTATCTAACATCTGAGGCCCCGTCATCCCTCAACATCTATGCAAGTGCAGAGTGTCTCGCACTGCTCTTGTTTGCCAGCTGACATGACCTGGACTACTTTATGGCAAAAGGTATTTTCATCATGGTGGACAGTGCAGGTCTTCAGAGATTGACTGTACAAATTCAAGAGGAGAAAGATATGGGTAATGGGGTAGGGAACTTGTCAAGGAAAATGATCCCTGTCCTGAGGTCAAAGCTATTGAGTCTACACCGAGAGAAGTAGCTCAAAGACTCAATGGGGTTACAGGTAGCCTTAATAGCAGGGCACTTTTTCAAGTTTCTTTGGCCCTGGGTGCAATGGAGAAGAGCATCTTGATTCCTTCCATTTATTTCTGTAAGTGGTATGTGCCCTTTCTCATTTTTGCTTCATTTCTCGTTTCAGCACCCATCTGACTATACTGACATCAAAGTGGTGGCAGACAGTTTGAACAATTGTAGCCTAAGCATTTTAATGGGCTCTTCTCACCAAGTCAGAGCTGGCTGGGTGACTGTGGTTCAGCTCTGTTCTTTTTCTCACTCTGGAGAGATGGCAAAATTTTGAGAAGCAATGACTTCAGAAGAGATTCCTCAGGCTTTAGACCACGCACCACAAGAATAATGGCACACGGCTCTACATCTGTCGCGTTTGCAGGGCATCACCACCATTGAGTCATTAACTCACACTGCAGCTTCACAGGGGGAGTGGCTTTGAACATAAGAAAGTTCTGTTCCATTTCCTGCCCTCTTGCTGGATATAAATATATATACCTGTGCCTTCTTTATCCAAAACTAAGAAAGAAGATTTATCTGTAAAGACTCAATACCAATAAATTCAAGACAAAGATAAAATAACTTCAGTCCTACGTGACTTCTAGCTCTTAGTTAGGAAGTCTGGAGCGTTTTGCCCGTTGCTTTCCAAAGCAGGTGTCAGAGAGCTGTGACTACATTAGTGATACAGGCACATTTCAGGTGGCACTGTTGGCCAGACCCGATTTTTTGTCTGTGTGCTTTGGGCGACTCAAATACAGAACAGTTGTTGTGACTGCCACTTCTAATTTGCACAGCCGTTGGTGTCAACAGCTCTTTCATGAGAAGGAAAACTGTGTCTATCGGCAATATAATTTTATCTTAACACAAAATTATACAAGTTTAATGTTCAGGCCATTGATAGGTAAGATTTTATAGATAGGGCATGGCCAAGAATGAAAAAAAGGCACTAGTTGAATTCCCTAGCTGAAACCCATTTAGGATTTTTAATGCTAACTTTTATTGCAGGAAGAGGAAATATATCCTTAAAATTAAACTTAAATCTCTGGATTGGAAGTGCACACAGGAGACTACATCAACCAGGACTCCTAAGATACAAAGGAGAATATTACTAGGCAAATTAGCAGGTTTGTGCCTCCCAGAGAAGGACAGAAGGGACCTCCAAAGGTCATCTAGTCTGACCTCCCCGCAGTCACAGGGACACCCCCAACTAGACCAGGTTTCCCAAGGCCTCATCGAGCCTCACCTTGAATATCTCCAGGGAAGGGGCCTCAACCACCTCCCTGGGGAACCTGCTCCAGTGCTCCACCACCCTCAGAGTAAAGAATTTGTTTCTAATATCCAATCTAAATCTGCTCTTCTCCAACTTAAGTCCATTGCCCCTTGTCCTATCGCAGCAGGCCTTTGTGAACAGCCCCTCCCCAGCCTTCCTGTAGCTTCCTTGAGGTACTGGAAGGCTCCAATTAGGTCTCCTTGGAGGCTCCTCTTCTCCAGGCTGAACAACCCCAGCTCTCTCAGGCTGTCCTCGTAGGAGGAGCCACCTGCACTCTTGGGAGCTTCACTGGAACTCTGAGGCTATCAAGGGCACAACACTTGCTGTTGGACTTCTTTTCCATACAGAGAAATCCAGGGCTGCCTCAGTAACAATTAATTCCTTATGGCTTTTCTTCTGGTCATTAACCACCACTGTGCAAAGATTCTGATAAATATTTGTTCGCATATTTAAGTAAATTGAGATTGGATTCTTGTCCCCAAAGGAGAGTGATGGTGCTCCTCAGACACTGTTCAAAATTGCAGTTTTGTTGCAAGGAACATATGTGCAAATATTTTTCCCTTTTTGATTGTTTGTACTACAGTAACAAAGCAATGGAATTCTGTTTTAACACAATGAAGTCTCATAACTGAAATGTTCCATTTGTGTGCTTGTTTCTCAGAAAAGAAGCTGTTCTTTCCTTTCCAAAATCCTCTATATATCTATAGTAACAAGATGTGAAGATTGACTGATTTGGTGGAACTATTATGAATTATACTGATTGTAATTCTACATTTAGATTTTCCTCTACAATGTGGTGTTTCTGTCTTTTGCTATATCTTTCTTCTAGTTCTTACTTCTGGAATGAATCCACAAAAATCAGCCCATATACATTGTCTGAACTCTATACATATGAAACAGTCACAATGGAAATTCAGGGGCACTCTTCCGAAAGCGAGGTGATGATGTGGCTCACAGCCTGACTGACACAGGTCATCCTTGTGCATGCAGGGACTTCCCATTTATGCACAGCAGGTTGTCTGCAAGCCTTAATCTTGCCCTTAATGGTGTTCTTCTCGTTGCCTTTTTTCTAATTCCAGGGATGGATTTGAGAGAAAAGAATGTGGCTCTAACACGCCTCTGCTTGGTAGTCCTAAGAGACTGGAATAGCCTCCTGGAGTTTATAGCAAATATCAGTTTTAAGATAATCTATCAGCTGCTTGGAGAGATGCCGGTATCTTTTCTATCTGAAGGCCACCTTGTTGCTCTTTAGCTCCATTTGTTCCTCAGACAGGTCGAATCAGAGCTGCCAGCAGCAGAGCTGAGCTGGCACGCAGGCAGAGGGCAGCCCACGCTTTGGCTGTGTGAGAAAGCAGGGCTGCGGGACTACTTACCCATGGCACCCAGTGCCACTTCCAGCCTTGCTCTGTTTCTCAGCAAAACTATGAGATCCCCAGGGAGTTGTTGTCATCTCCCATCTGGCAACTGCTTGAAGAACTCCTAGGTCTGTAGTGTGTCTCCTGGCTCTTGACCAAAAGAAGATTTTAATGAAGTGGTCTTACCTATCTGCGGCCCATCCCGATCTCTGTCAGGATCCAGAGATGCTTTGTTAACCTGACGCAGCGTTGCCCATCCTGGGCAGGTCTTGAAGAGGTTCTGATTGAGCAAGAGGGTTTGGCAAGGAAAAAAAGAAGCATTTTAATCTATCAAATCCTTTGTGTTTTCTGAGTAAGGATAATGAAATAATAAATACAAACTATTTACTGCAGTCAGCTGTCTAGGGACAGAGTGGATAGAAAAGTTGAAAAAACAGTTTATATTCCTTGGTATTATAAGGTTGAGTCTTCTATATGACCAACTCACTTGCTCTCTCCCTATTTCCACATCCCCAGAAAAGATATGGTTTGCTCTGCCTCTGGAACTGTGATTAATTTATGATTTCAAACTACCAGAAAGCAATGCTGTTTTTTTCAGTTTTACAAAGTTGAAAAAAATTTGAAATTTTGCTTATTTTCTGGAGAAAAATAAAGATTGGGCTGTATTCACAGTTTCTCTTTGAAAATTATTGCAACAGAAGAAAGTACTTACCAATACACTAGTATATAAAGAATATATGAATATATATTTTCTTTCAAGAAAATGCACTGCTGATTAAGAAAGTAGTTTTATTTCACTTAAATATCGTTAATCTAAACTATAATAACTTATTTGAGAAGTGCAAGTTTTAATCCAATCCAGAAGCATCTTTTCTACATTTTATTTTTGTGTGAAGATGCATTCTGAGCTTCTTTCAGAAGTTTTCCTAAAAAGATTGTGAGACAAACCTACTGTTCCCTGGCTTTAGCAAAAAATTACCTGGTTATATAGTACTATACTAATTTTCTTGGTCCGAACCCCACAGGTAACTTCTTAGATTGTGCTTATGGTGAGAATTAGTCAGTTAATNTGAACCCCACAGGTAACTTCTTAGATCAACTTCTGCAATTGTGCTTATGGTGAGAATTAGTCAGTTAATATATTGCTGTCATTTGAAAGTAGTGGTTAATACACATCTTCCGGTGTGACCTTTAAAGCCCCTTTGTGATATTCCCTAGAGAAACCATCTATCGAAACCTGGATCAATAAGTATAAGTACTTCGGAGACTTTCTGGTGGAGAAAAAAAAATTGCATTTAAAGTTTTGTTTCATTTCATTAAAAAGAGTAATTTGGCCTTCTTCCAAGTAGTGAAAAGAGATTATTAAAAAAAAAAAAAGGGGGTGGCTGCAAAGAGAAGGGAAATTGGCTTATTTGTAGCAATTTAAATCCAGAGAAATTCTATTGCCTTAATTGCTGTTACATAAAATCTACTGAATTTAATTTTAAGAATACTTTGGCTTGTTTGTACTTCAATCAAAGGTAGACACTTTAATACTGTTGCTTTAGTCAAGTGTAGTTACTTTAATACTTACAAACTCCTTCAGGAAAGTTTAAATGCTGCATGTAGGTTTCCTGGGAGAAAGATGATTACTTTAAGTAGGGTACTATAATGAACCAATTTATAAGAGAATATCTGCATGAAAAATCACACTGTGTATTCTTCTCATCATACTTAAACATATGAAGAAGGAACAGCTTAGCTTCTAGAACATTTTTTTTTGCGCTGCTAACTTTGCTATTCAGTGTAGCTGGTCTTCCAGATTGAACAGGAATAACAGACACAATGAGCTACTGCCGCAGTGCCCTGGCACTACCGTGCCTGAAACCTGTATTGGAAGAGTCACCTCCAGAATGGTCAGGCTTTAATTTCACTTCTGACAGATGAAGTATCAGGGGCGAGGGTACTGTTTTTAATGTGAGTACTGTTTTTAGTATTCACTAAAGACAGGATGGTGTCAACAGCAGTATTTGGTCACCAGGTTAGTGTAATTCACTTCAACACGCAGGAGTGATGTTCAGCTGGGAACCTGAAGACAAGAAGCTCCATCTACTCTTACTAATCTGATAAGTACATTTAATAGCGAACTCCACTGTGATGGTTTTCTTTTACAACCCGTTTTGATCTGAACTTTTTTAGAAGAAATAAGTGTTTCTGATGCCTGGAAGAGCCAATAAAAACATCATCAGGAAATTTATTAATGCTACTGCAGAACTCTTCAGTAGCAGTAGTGATGGCTTGTACTAGTGAGGAGTGTTTTGAGTGAAAAATAATATGTAGTACATTTAGATTGATACGCAAGTGGTAGGAGGCTCATATCAGAAACATAAAGAAAGTACTTTGTTCTCTTATCCATCACACATATTTAATCTAGGGAATGTTACTGCTTACTGTTCACTTTGTAAGTGTAATCCAGAGAAGAAAAAGAAGAATCTTACATGTTTTTCCTGACAACGGTAATATTAAACTGTGAACAATTTGGGACGTTTCTGTAGTATTTCATGATATATGTGCATTCTTTTCTTTTCCTTCAATTTTGGTCAGCTTGTTCTGAACAAAAGCTGTTAGCTAAACAAAAATATGTATTATTACTACACTTGCTGATGTGCTATCTAAAGCAAAGCCATACTTCAGTCTGTCCTTCCACTGGGAGAAAATAAAGCAAGAGAAAAAAGCTGAATACACAGATAGAAGTAAGCAAGGTAAAAACAGAAGTCATATTTGTAGCCTTATATTCAGAGATCATTTAAATTGCTCTGTGTAGTTGTATGGGTTTTGGTTGTTTTTTGGGGTTTTATTTTGGTTTTCTATCTTGTTTGCTCAGTTACAGTCTTGGTTTTATCAGATTCCCGTTAGCAAATAAAGAAAATTTAAAACAAAAGTTGCAGATGGAACAGGCTTACTCAGGTCACAGTGACATAAATGACTACTCCTGTACTAAGCATCTTGAAGGAAATACTTTGTGACTGTTGGACGAGTCCAGTGGAGGGCCACGATGATGATCGGAGGGCTGGAGCACCTCTTTGATAAGGACAGGCTGAGAGAGTTGGGTTTGTTCAACCTGGAGAAGAGAAGCCTCTTGGGAGACCTTATTGCAGCCTTCCAGTACCTTTCCAAGACCTGCAGCAAAGGTGGAGAGGGACCTTTTATGAGGGCATGTAGTGATAGGACAAGGGGCAGTGGCTTCATACTAGAAGAGGGTAGACTTGGATTAGATATCTGAAATAAATTTTTCATTATGAAGGTGGTGGAACAGGTTGCTCGAGAATTTATGACTGCCCTATCCATGGAGGTGAAAGCCAGATTGGATGGGGCTTTGAGCATCTTTGTCTAGGGGAAATGTCCCTGCCCATGCCAGGGGGGGATGGAACTTCCAACCCAAACCATTCTATGATTCTATTGAATTCATCAGTCTTACTTCACATTACTCTGACTGAACATACAAGTGTCTTTTATACACCTCTGGTTTCGCCAAATGAAATAGGTTATAAAGCATATCAGAGAATACTGCAAAATTTTAAAGGACATATTTAAGAGGGACTGAGCCACTGTAAACAAGTGTTAATTATGATTAAGGAAAAAATGTCATGGTGGGATGACAAAGGGGAACAAGCGCCACTGGAGAAAACATTTTAACCTTGTTGGAATTTTCAGTCAGGAGTCTGCTGCCTTTTTTCCAACTTGTGCATTCAGACTGAGCTACTTGTGCATAGCTTGGGGCTGTTTTTTTCATGAAAGTACAAAGAAACCCTCATCTACAGTTTATATCTACCTCAACAGTCTGAAAATTCTCGTTTCATGTCTCTCAGTTGCAGTGAAGAATAGTGCTGAACACTAGGAGGTCTGCAGTGGAAATAATGCTGAAAGTACATCATCTAGGAATACATCAAGACTATAGAATGGCCTTGCAAGAAACAAGATCCACAATTTATTACTACATAAACAATTCTGTATATGGATTTGTAAATTGCAGTTTAGGTTTGGAGGTTCAGAGTCTGCCTTTATCATAGCAGGCAAGAGTGCTAGAAATGTAGCGTAGTGTACTTGGATCATCGAATTCAGCCACTGAAATCTAATATAATAGTATAGTAAGTGTCTTACTAAGAAAGTCTTGTGGAAGCTCTTGAAACACCATGGGAAGAGCAAAATGTTTTGGGGTGCTGAATTAGCCACTTAGCTTGGGTGCAATATTGGTTAAATTCTTGGATGCCTGTTACCATTGCCTCTGTATACAGTCTGTAAATAACTATGTTGTGAGTGATTTTGAAAGTTGTTGGTTTTTTTTTTTTTTTTTTTTTTCTCAAATAAGTGGTTATAAGCAATTGTAAGCACTATTTAAATGTATATCCTTCACTTTTTATTTTTCCTTGGGTTAAACATGTGGGTTAGAGTGTGTTTTTGGAAAATCGGAGGCATGATTCTCAGAGGAATTTTTTTATAACCATTATAAACCCATTGTCTCTAATAAATTTCAGAAGTCAAAGAATTAAAAGGAATTCAGAATTAAAAACCCACTCAGGCATCACAATCTGACACCCAAAACTGAAATAGTGATTGTTTATATCTGAGGGATCTTTACCACATTGCATCTGAAACGCTTCACTTCTCTGGAGGACTTGTGTTTATCGCATGAAAATGATCTTTAGCTTCTATAAGCAGAGATGTCATCTCTAATTATTACTTATCAGTTTCCAGCCAAGCAATTCGTGTCATCCAACGCTCACTGGGAAAATCAGCATTTCAGAGATCTTTATAGTTGTTTAATTTTTGTTTAGTTCAAGCAGGATTTTATCACGTGTCCTTTTGAAAGATCACTGTTTATAATCGGTACTGTAGAGTCCAGATCCAGCTATATCAGGATTAGATTATGCTGTGTTGTATTACTATAGCCACTTGTTCAGTGAACTTTGCAATATCTCTCTGATTCAGGAACCTCCTGGGTAACCTGTTCTGGTTACTATGTGACCACACTCAAGGGAGGAAAAAGTGTTCCTATTGTCAGATTGCAATTTCTCTCTCCATTGTATCTGAATTTTTCATTGTGCCACTTCCCAGAGGAGCCTGGCTCCATCTTTTTTTCTTTCCTGCAACACAACCTTCCTCTGCAGGTGGCTCCAGCTTCTGCTGGTGCAGGTGGCTGTTCCTCTCCCGGAGGAAAACTCTGCATGTCCCAGTGCTGAGGGCCCCGACTCTGCTGCTCCTGGTTCTCTTTGGCTTCCTCCCATGGAAGTCCATCAGTGTTAATGATTTCTGTTTGCTTAAAGGCTTCTTCCTTGGGTAGGTAGTTCCTGCATTGTAAAATCTCAGATTAAGAAGAGTTGGAACATGAGTTACCTGGGGAACTGCATGATCATTTCGTGTCATGTTTTTGTCATTACTACCAAAGCCCTCATTCCAATTAGTGCCTAATCATGGTTTTCACTGTAAAAAAGAAAATGTAGACTAGATTTTTACTAGCTTTTTTTTTTTAGCTTTTCTTTGTGTCATCTGACATTTACTCTTCTTGGTTTGAAATTTCATAGTTACAAATGGAAATATTTAAGGTGAATTAGTTTTTTTCCATTTTGTTTTTCTGTGTGCGTGTGATTCCTAGAAAGCATCTTAAGAGAGAAGAAAGGACAAGGAATAAAACGTTAAATTTAGTAATTTCTGAAATAGTAATGGTTAAGAAATAGATGGCTAAGTGTCCATTTGACACTTGTCTGTTCCTGGAAAAAGGTGACGAATCTTAGAGGAAAGGCATCCCAATGACTAACACAGTGTCCAGGGGGTCAGCAGCCTTTAGCCTTTCTTGGGATGAAGGAGGAGGTAATTTCTGACATAGGCAGCTTCTTTTATATTTTGAAAGCTTCTATGTGAGCTTTTCTATCACTATGGTTACTCCTTTTGTTTATAAACAGTAAAATTGCTTTCTTGTTCAGTATTCTGAAAGGTGGGTAGAGGGGAGCAAGATTGGCTTTACATTCTACATATTTCTCTATGTTCTACAGATTCCAGTAAATTATCATTTGGAATTTCAGGTGGATTTCCTGCTCTCTTAATTTATTGCTCTTTCTTTTATTTATTAGTGGAAAGAAGGAGTGTTATAATGCTCCTTCCTACTTCATCTAACTGAAAACCAGCTTTCTGATAAGTCTTGGCCAGGTCGCTGCATTGTACAGCTTCATAGATCAATGTCTTCAGTGATTTATATCTTCTCATTGATTCTAGAGGGCCTGCCATTTCCAGACTACAGGGTGTGTTTTCATCTGTTGTTTTCTATTGGCAATAGGGCCCATAGTGTTTGATCAAGGGGTTCATCATCAGTGTACTATTTGTTTGATTTATAGAACAAACTGAATACTTAGAAATAATGGTCAGGGCAGAATGTCATTTTAGATTTGCAAAATACTGTTGGTTTCAGAAGAGCAATGACAGTTTAAACCAGTTTGAGATGCTTACAGAGTATGGGGCTTGATTGTAAGTTTCTCATTAATTTCCATGGGAACAGGTCTACAATGAGCACCATAATCCTAGTTTCCTTTTAGTAAAATGTGAATATTTAATATTTGTTTGTCTCTTTGTTGACACACAACATTAGAGATGTAGATGAGCCTTTACTGTAGAATTTTTATCAGGCTGCTATGTTTGCCTCCCCTCATGGTACAGGCATGTATCTTAAAACTTACTGGTCTGGGGAGACCAAGAGCTGGGTTATTGCTTTTATTGCCCCTTTTATGCTTTTCATTTTTTCTCTATCCAGTGCACTTCCAGAGCACCATTTCCATCTCTTCCCTTTTCCCAGAAATGTAACAGGATTCATCAGTGGGATAGCACTTACTCTGCTTTTGCTGGACTTCTGACCTGGAGAGTACTTTGCTATTCAGCTTGAAAGCCCAGCCTGCCTTTAGTTGTGCAGTATGTGAAGCAAAGGACAGAGACTTTTTAGAAGATTCAAAATATGGCCTTTAGTCAAGATAAAACAAGTATAGGAATCTAGGGGGAAAAAAAGGAATAAACTGCTCTGTTTGCTACCTTCAGCATGCTCACTGCAGAGCTTTCTGTAGGATTTGATCAACATTATGCAGGAGATAGAGAACTCCCTCTTTCTGCCCCTTCCTGCCTCCTCCCAGCAGGCAGCTGCCTTTGATAATAGCAGATTTTTCACTCTTAAGAATATTCTGCTATTCCAAAAGCCTTTGTCATCCACTCTCTTACTTGACTTTAGCACAAAGGGTATTTACAAAGCACCTGTTTTCTTCACTTTCTTGAGTGTGGATTTTCCACTCTACCCTTTCTGTGTGTCACCCAGTTAGAACTGGGTAAAGTGACGGGAGAGTGCCCTCAGCAAATTGCAAGCCTGAGGACAATTTCTAAGGTTAGTCATGTTTTCCTCTGTTCTGCAGCTTTTCCAGGTAGGTGACATATCAGGGACCTTTTTAGCCCATGCCTGAGACACTGAAACTCAGTAATAAACTAGCTTTGAAAATATGTGAGCTGTACTTAAGTACTCAAGCAGGGGTAACAGTAGTAAGTAAAACAGGGGGTGTTTTCTTGATTATGCCACTAGTGTGTCAAGTTCATCAAATTTTAATCTGCAATTCATTTGTATTTAGAAGATGAATGGGTTACTTTTTAGGTGATTGGGATTTACTCTGGGAGAAACTGTATGAGTCCCCTTTCTGTGATGAAATGTCACAACCTATGCTTTCTTCTCCCTGTCCGTTGAATTGCTGCCCTCTAGTTTGAGCAGCAATGTTGTCCCTCTGCAGGTGTTTATATTTTCTTCCACTGTTGGCCACATCTATTTGATGTCCCATTCTCTCCTAAAAGTGATTGTGTTTGAATTACATCAAAGAGATACCTTTGTCAGTTTTATTTTTTTTTTTAGTTCATCAAAGTGTTTTACGTCAATGCACATCAGGGCAACTTGAAGGGAAAATGGTTTAATCGCTGTTTCACAGATCCTTGATAGTTGCACCAGTGAGTAGCAAGGAAGAAAAAGAACTCAAACAAAAAACCTACTATATTTATGATTCCTTTGTGATTAGGAGAGCACTAATGCTGGAAATCTGAGGGACTGGCACTTTGATGTCTCTGTTTAGAGGTTCAGAGTGAGATCTGTGCCTCGTGGTTTCTGTTAAGAGTATTGAGTGATTAAGCTCATGGCTTATAAAATTGATTCTTGATTAAAGTTTTAACATAGTAATAGTCAATTTCTAAGCTAGTTAATATTTTAAAAAGGCATTGTTAGAAATGTGATTCACAGTTCTGATTTTTAATTCAGTTGTGTTTATGGGTTTTAATTAAGATAATGTCTTGCTGTTAACCCTCAAAGAGTTATATTTGCACAGTTATTCAAGCTGCATCGGTTCTTCATAAAAATACATCTTTTTATGGTTATACAGAGTTTGTGTTCTGTAGTAATTACAAGAAATACATCTGACTTCTAGGCTAGCCTAAAGATCGTGAAAATATGTGCCTTTCTATATAAGAATTATCAAAAAAGGCAGACAAAGAAAACAAAATGCTCATTGAAGGATTTCTCTAGCTTTGTGTTGACACCCATTATTTAATGATGATTTACCTCACATTTTCCATTCTGAATCTTCTCATAAGTTGCCACACTGCATCTGCTTGTATAGCTAGAGAATGTGGTGTACAAGATAGAGGCTGCCCACTTTGTGCTGTGCTCAGAGTTGAATTCAATCCATACATCTGCGTGGTTCTCTTTTTTCTCCTTATTCCTGCCTTGTAATTTTGGGCAGTATTTTACATTGTCTGCTTGTAATCTTGATGTTTTGCATGCTCTATCACATTCTCTCTCTCAGCACAGAGCTTGGACACATAATTAATGGAGTTAGTAGGATTCACTGTTCAATCCCATGATTTTTATAGACCTCTTGTAAAACTCAGCAGCCATAGTCCACTCAGTGGCAGCAGCTAATAATAATCCAGTCTGACTGACTTGTAATAGACTGGGGCACTTCTGAAAATTTTGCTGTCAGTTTGATTCTCTCCAGTTATACATTACTGTGGTTCTTAAATCAGTATTCAGTTGGTAGCTTCGTTCTCAGTCCATTATTTAGTAATTCAAATATTAGCTCTAGATGAAGAAAGGTGAAATACATTAGGCATGAACATATGTTAGCTTTCCCTCAACAAATTGCTTTATATCTTGGTGGCAAAATGCTTCCATTGAGATCCGGTATGCTCAATTTTCATTGCAACTTCTGTGCAAGCAGAATGCACAAGTTATTTTATTAAAAAGATGATGAGTCCCGCTTTCAAAAAAAAAACCAAAACACTAAGTAGATGCAGCAGTTAAGTTGAGCATACACTTTTGCAGAATTGGCATAGAAGCAAGTTTCACAGACCCTTCATGACTCCACTTATTTAGTACTGTAATCATGTAAGTAGCAACTTGCTCGGTCTTTTATTCATTTATATACAAGGGAAACTTGAAGATATTGGCATAGTTAACTTCATTTCCACCGTTGAGTCATGACATTTTAAAAAATCATTTCAGGAAAAGCTGTCGGAAGACAGTAGGAAATGTAAAGAAGGCATGGAAAAAATTCACACACCAGTAGATGAAGATTCAAGAAGTGAAAGCAGCAGCACTGAAGAGGAAAAAGAAAAGACCAAATTGCTGTTGGAGCGTTTGAAAGCTCTGGAGGTAAGAAGTACAACGGTTTCACACAGAAAAGACCACTCTGCCCCCTGCCTCATTGTTTTATTGGCGCTGAATCACCCTGTAGCATAAATCTAATCTTTCACAGTTCACCTGTTCCCATATTATGGGGTATTTTTTAATGATTCATTTACCAAGGATGAAGAAGCAACTAGTCTTAGAACCACTGAAAGGATACCTCTCTAATGTTGAGCATCATATACCTGTAAAAAGAACTTTGTACACTATTCTAAGTCAGTTGAGACCATTTAATAACAAAAATTGGTTTTACTGGTTTTGTTTCCATTATTAATATTGTAAGACTCATATAGGTGGTTTTAACAGCTGTCATAAACTGAGTCTTGCTTCATTGTAGTTTATTGCTCAACTTCTAATTGCTGGACTGCTTGCTTGAAGACTCAGCTCAAGTCTTTTTACTGTTGGATTGTGGAATATATATTTCCTTGGGGAATTGTGCACTCTACATTTTTAGTGCATTTCTGGAAAATTAGGATGTGCAAAATAGGGCACCTTGGGGTACTTCTTAACCTAGAGGACAAGTTGACGAGTTTTTTTAGGCAGCTGTGGAAAATGTTCAGGTAAGACTTTAACTGCTATATATATGAACTAATTTGTACTCCTTCATAAAAGCATGTATCAAAACATAAGCCTGCATATTTTAATATAATTTTGAACTATTACAAAGGCATATTTTTTAATTTATGTTTCCTTCATTCTCTTTTATTCAAGTATCTATGCAATTTTATATGTATGGATAAATGAATGCTGTAGAATGATCTTAGTGGTGTTTTGACTGTGTAGGGTCTTGGTAAACAAAGACTTCATCACTGGGCCTATGCATTTTTGCTTAAGTGTGAAGGGTCTTTTGCATCATAATTTGTATTTTGAGTTGTAATTTTGAATAATTTGAATTTTGGGTTGTATTCTGATCAAGTGAAAGCTCTGGATTTTTGTTGTTGAGGACTTTGTTAAAAGTAAAACATGAACAGTTATAATCATGTTTGGGTCTAAATACAGAATCTGAAACCTGGAAGGTATAGGCAGTCTTTCTGAGTTTTCTTTCCTTTAAAGTCTTAGGTCGTTTGTAAAATAAACACTTTCAGTATTCATTAGCTCTAATTTTGACCTGGGGAAAAAAAAAAACGCAATACTAAATTTTTAAGGCCCATAAAACTGATAAATGTATGGTTTCCTATAGTCTTGCTTTGTCTGTCTATGGAGAATAACTGTATGTTCCTTGTGTTCTTTTGTTTCTAAATATGCGTGATTTGTTTTTGCATTGCTTTGTTTATAATCAGCCTGAATGACAGTTGCAGTTCTTTATATCCTCAGTTGATAGGAATTTGGTCAATAATGTCACAACCTTTATCAGTTGTGACAAATTGCCCAGATACATAATGTAATATTATGGGCAGACAGAATCGAGTTCTGGAAGGTCAATGAATAGGTCTTCTTACTGATGTCAGTGTTGCGCAGTTGCTTGTCCAGAGACACCTAAGAGGGAATGCCAATACTTCAAGAATTAATCTACATAAATAGTCTAAGGAGCTGTCATAGTAGAGAGATGAACTGCAGGGCCAGCATTAATTGTGGCCCAAGATAATTAAAATGAAGTATTGTTAATTGTGTGTTGTTTAATGTTATATATTCTTGCCCTTGATTTTCCTCTTGAAGAATATAAATTGTAATGTCAAAGTTTATGGTTTATTAATTAAGAGACATATTTTTTTAAAGTTACATGCAATTAACAGTTCTAATCCTTTAATATTTGCAGAGCAATTGTTCTAAATATTTTATTAGTCTATATAGAAAGGAACAAAAAATTGCTATTTGTATGTTTCTGTGCTGTGGGTGCAGAATGTTTAATCTTACTTTACATGATTAGATGTTGCTGTATCATACACAATTAATAAAATCATCAAGGCTAATAAAGTACTTTCTAGAGTTGATTCTCCATCTATGCCCTGTAGAATCTGCCTGAAAACTTAGTAGAAGTAATAGTCAAAATGAGCGACCTTATCTGTTGAAGCCTATTAGTTTATTTCCCTTTAAGACACCTTTTTAATATCTCTTCATATTAGCTAGTTTTTTACTCAAATGCAGCTGATGACAAGGTGTAGCTAGTCTGTAGGAGCATTGTAAAAATATTCCATGCTTCCTTCCTGCCTATATTGATTGTCCCGTTTCTAGAAAGAGCTTCTCCCGAAATGAGGAACTATATATGTATACATGTATANGTGCTTCCTTCCTGCCTATATTGATTGAAATGAGGAACTATATATGTATACATGTATAAAAATGTATACTACAGTGTACATCTAGAGAAAAGTTGGAGCAAGTGGTGTAATAGTTTTATTATATTAAAGTTTAGATTCAGCAGGTAAGTTTTTTTCTGGTTAATAGCTTTTCTTGACTGGTCACATTAAAACAAAGAGTTGAATAAATTCAAGCTAAGTTTCAAGTGCATGAAGTACCAAGAGAAACTCTGTCCATCAGCACAGGGATAAATGGCAGTAGCCAGTACATATACAATAAAAAGATTATTTATCTTCTTTTTGTTTGAATATCTATATGGGAAAACATGAAATAAATTGGTTTTGCCCTTCCTGGAGTACTGGCATGGTAGATATGAGGGGTGTGGTAAGGAAATGTGAGGAAAACAGTAGTCATCTTCAACAGTTAGATATGGACCAGCAACCTATGAAATCTAAGTGTAGAAAAAGGGATGAGGCTTCATTTTCACAGAAAACTTCAGTTAGGTGGCTTTCCTTATTTTTTTTTATTTTTTTTTTTAATACTTGGGTACTGTCATTTGTATTGCTAAATAGATTTCTGTTATACTTTTTAGATTTTATTAACTTTTGTTTAACTTAGAAATTTTCTCACTGAACAATATGAATCAGTATAATAAGGCTTTTTTGTAGTCAGCCCAAGTGAAAACTATCATATACTTTGATAAGAAATATACATAAATATTCTCCCATCGCTCCTTTTACCTATAATCTTTTTACATCCTTTATCACTTACAGCAAATTCTATTTCCACTCTACTGACTGATAAATACTGTATGTTTCTAATCAAAAGCAACAGATGACAAATAACAAATGGTCCATACCATCTTGTATCCCATTTTATGTAGTTGAAATTAATTGTGATTTCTTGGATATCAAACCTCCTTTGTGCCTTCAGCATTTTTAGTTGGCTGCTTTTGAAATGCCACTTAATTTACTTCAACAGTTATGATCAAATGCCTTCTAACTCTTACAAAAAAAAAAAAAAATTCTCTGATAACTTCTCTGTGCGTTTGGAGTACTTCAGAAATGAAATATTAATGAAGTATGGTGAATAACATATCAACTCTTTGGTGGAATATAATTTTTTAATCTGTTTTCATCACCAGAAGAATTGCAATATTTTTTTTTAATGGTAGCCAGAAATACAGAAAAAAAAATTATTCTGGAAAAAAATATTCTGAAAAAATATAATTTATTCCCCACACAGAAATTTCAGGTATATTTCAGCTATATATACATAATTAGAGTAAACCAGTAATGATATATTTCCAAAGGCACATGCATTTAGTTAGAAATTATTCTCAAAACCTCTTGGGTATGTTAGGTAATATATGGGCTGTCTTTGTGAGTTTGTATACTACTTGTTTCCAGCAAGAACAGTGTACAAAGTCACAGTGTCCAGAGGAAACCCCTGAGAGTATTCTGTATTTTTAAAACCAGTATCTGTAAAGGCCTTAAGACTGTCCCAGGACTTTGTTATCCAATACGGAGCTGTGGGGCTCTCTGCCCCAATTTAGCCTTAAGTGACTGAAATACAGGCTGCCCGAGCACCTGCATAATTGCAAGTGAATTAAACTGATATACCGAGTTAGTGTCAGTCTTAATCTAAACATGTCTGTAAAAGCCATAGTTACTTTGATTTTAAAAATTTAATCAGTGATAAATACTGTGTCAGCTTTGAAGGCTTATTAAAGTCTGTCATTTGCACAGACATTTATGCAATGAGGGTAATTCAGTATGAATTAACTGTCTAACTCTATGAAATGTTCCAGCTCTTTTGGACTTCCTTCTTTGCAACTGCAGTAGTGCAGTTTTCTTAGAAAGTATTTGCTTTTGATTGATTATGAAGAAAGTAAACTTTATTGCCAAGTGAATGATCAAAGAGTACTTAATGAAGGTTGTTTTGGACGATGCTCTGCTTGCAAAAAAAAAAAAAAAAAAAAA
>VZRU01007834.1:106473-119935 GCA_013398155.1 Pedionomus torquatus
AATTAAAATCACCGCCCCTTTTTTTTTTTTTTTTGTGATGTTACGTCCTTTCACACACTGCATGTCCTCTTGATTCCTCAAAAAGAAAGGGGGGTGTGAGCAGATACTGGAGGAAGGCTCAAGAAGACTGGATTCAGTTCCCATCTCAGCTGCAGATTTCCAGCATCCAGTACAGTCTTTTTTGTTTATTTGTGCCTTGTTACCAACCTGTAGACAGGTAAAGAGATAGAAGGTGGCATGTGGTCAAATAGCTTGGGAAGCTATTTTCCTGGTTTCCTCTGGCTTCTTCTGTCTGAAGGTATTCTTTGACTCAAAGACATGGAACTAGAAATAACTTAGAGGAGAGGGCCATAATGCTCTCATTTAGTCTGGTAGAGTAACATGGTTTACATGGGAAACTAGAAGAAAACACATTGGAGAGAAGGTTAAATTAAGGTTTCGAGTCTAGATGAGTCTACCAAGCTCTTAGATGCTGAACTGCTACATGTAAGGAACATCTAAACTATAGATCCTAGATCCACTCTGCAGGAAAAAACAGTATGAATTGCCCCTACTCACTCCAGTCCTCTTTCTGTGCTTGCTCCCCTATGAGGGATGCACGGGATTGGCTTCCTCTCTGCATTTCTGTAGAGCTCACAGCCCTTCCTCCCAGAGATCTCTGTTCTGTCACATAAGCAAAATTAAGGTGCACTTCCTCCTGTGAGATTTGTGAGTTGATCTGTATGGCAGCGTGTGCACAGCATCATACAGTGTACCATGCCTGTCTTATGGCAAGATGTCCATCTGTTATGGGATGAATAGTGCCTGCATTTAGGATAGGACATCATACTTTTGCTAGCACCTCTTCTGTTCCATGGCTGTATGTGCATGCCTCATTTGACCACACATGGCCCCATTCTACTTCCCTCTGTTAGATGGGCAGTGCACCACCACCTTGTTATAGGGAAATGAGTTAGGGTTGTTCAGCCTGGAGAAGGCTCCAGGGAGACCTTATAGCAGCCTTCCAGCATCTGAAGGGAGCCTACGGGAGAGCTGAAGAGGGACTCTTTGTCAGGGAGTATAGCAATAGGACAAGGAGTAATGGTTTTAAACTGTAAGACAGGAGATTTAGATTAGATACTAGAAATAAATTCTTTCCTGTGAGAGTGGTGAGACACTTTAACAGGTTGCCCAGAGAAGCTGTGGCTGCCCCATCCCTGGAGGGGTTCAAGGCCAGGCTGGATGGGGCTTTGAGCAACCTGGTCTGGTGGGAGGTGTCCCTGCCCGTGGCAGGGGAGTTGGAACTCGATGGTCTTAAAGGTCTCTTCCAACTCTAACCATTTGATGATTCTGTGATTCTAATTCATGAGTTCTGTTTGTGTGCAGGGAGTTTCCATTCTTCAGAAGAGATGTTTTGCCTACCTAAGCCTGAGATGGCACACAACTAACATCTCTCTAAAAACACAGTATTAACAAATTACAACCAACATAGTTAACAAGGAAGTGGTTCTCCTGGTTTGCTGAGTGTCCCCCTTCTCCCTCAGAATTACTGCATGAATTCCAGGCCTCAAAAAAAAAAAATAAAAAAAAATGATTGTAGGCTGCTCACAACCTTGCATTTTTCACCAAATAGCAAGCCACTGGGGTAGCATTAAATTGTAACCTTGAAGTTACGAAGTGAAAAGCCTAATTCATGTGTGAAAATCTCATCGCTTGCGGGTGAGTGAGACTCAATGAAACTTTCAGTAAACTAAGCTGCAGTAGAAGCAGTATCTGCTAGGGAAGAACCACGAAAACACTCTAATTTTAATTATAGAATTTTGCCCTCTTGCCCTTTTGAGTTCATCACAGGAAGATGTATTTTGCTTTAATAAATTGAGCTTTGGGAGAAAACTCACTCAGGATAATAAGCTAAATGTTCAAATATACTAGCAGGGTAATTTCCCTTGTATCATCACTGTTAAACAAATGAGGAGGTATGTAAAGTATTTTCCATATTATGTTTTTACTACCCTGCAGAGGAAGAAAGGCATGATATCAATGAACTATAAAAAAGAAATATGAGAAGGGTACATACTTCCTTTGACTGGATTGAGAAGAGGACTTTGAATGGGATGCTGGTGGTTTTTGTTTTGCTTTGCATTCTATTTTCCCTTCCCCCTCGCCCTACCGTGTATTACAATGTACAATGGTAAGAAAAGTAATAATTATATTATTTTTTATGGAAAGAAATGCATCGGACCGTGTGCAGAGGCAAAAAGCCTGAGTTTCTGAAAGTAACTGTAACGAAAAACTTCTTGAAAGTCACCTGTTTCACTTTAGTTACAAAGAAATTTGAATCACTGTACTTAGATGCACAGAAGAGTTGTGAAACTTTTTGTAGCAATTTTGTAGCAACCAGTCTTGTTCCAACCAATGCATTTAAAGTGATTCAGCCAAAAGTCTCTTCTTAGCTCAGTGCTTTGGCCATCCACATAACTAGGTTCATTATGCTGATCAGTCAGCAAAGGCCAACCTACTTAATCCTAATTACTGGATTATTTTACTTCTAAATCTTTTCAGTAGGAGACTTTTATAATTAGTTTTCGGAAATGTGCCTAAGAACTCTTTTTTTTTTTTTTTTTTTTATTTTTTTTTGGAAAATTTGCCCAAAAATCTTTTTTTTTTTTTTTTTTTTTTTTTTTTTTTTATATAGCCAGGGATCAGACAATGAGGCAGGGAAAGTCTTATTTCCAAACTTATCCAGTGGCTGATAATGAATCAGCATTGACTTGCATCACTGGTTTCAAAAGCAGTCCAGTTTATTCCAGCTTTGCTGGTAATAGTATTGGCAAACTGTTTTAGCCTCCCAATAACTGAGTAAATTTTAAATTAAAACTGAACAAGTACTATCAAGCTGAATGTATTCTATAATCTGTTGATGCTTGAACTCTTCTGCTGTAGGTTTTCAGTGGCTCGGTTGTTCCTTGTCTTTGGAAAGCATATCTCATGGCTGCTACCCATTTCTCCTTGTGCTCTGGGGTGCTTTCCTCTTCTCCATCTGTCTTTACCCACTTCTGCTGCAGTCTTTAAATACACCTCTTTCCCTGATGTTTTACCCTCCCTCCTGCAAGCTCATGCCCTCCTGCTCTTCAGATCTTCCGTTGTGGCTTTTCCTACGTGCTGCCCACAGTGCATGAAGCTGCATTATCCGTAGCTGGCACAGACACTGAATAGCTTTCAGTGGTCGATGCACCTTATCAGTTGGGATGTTAATAGAAATAATGTGTTCATATAGAAGATGGAAACTAAAACAAAGCTCTTCTGGGCAGAGAAACAAACTCGGTATATGATGAATATTTCAGAGGAGAGGATGTGCTTCTTGCAGACATCTAGAATAATGAGGATCTTAAAGGACTTGCTTGTTTTCCCTCTCCTTTTACACTTTTTTTTTTTCTCTAAGCCAGTCAAAATTCATGGCAAATTCTTTTTTTGGCATGCAAAAATCAACGATTTAGTAGGAATATGAAATTACCCAGGATGTTGAAAATAGCTCTGCTCACTAGATGTAGGAAGAGCTGTTAAGATTCGCTCTCTTTTTCATTGCTGTAACCATTTGCTGCTATCATTAGAGAAAGACTACTGAACCACTGTTCAACCAAACAGTCCCATCTCTGCAGTGGAAGAGTGCCTTAATATGAATAAGTCTGTACATTAAGTCATTGCCTACATGACTGGTGGAAGAGGCATGGAGGATGCCATGCACATCTGCATTTTTCTGGCTATTCAGTTCAATGAAAGCTTTAAATACTTGGTTTCTAAAATCAACCATGGTGTCTCCTGGGAATTCTAGTCTAAGTAACAGATGGTATTGTTTTCTTTTCTAAGTAAATCTAAGGGAAAAAAAAAAAAAAAGAAATATTGAATTGCATCGCCTATGAAGTGCCACAGCAGTGGTTCAAATGTTAAATGTTTTGGTCACACCATGCAGAGCTTCTGAGTTTTTGGCATATGTTGAAAAGGTAAAAACTTTCAGATCAACTCTCTGCTTTCTACTATGAGATGCCCACAAAGCTGTAATGTGTCAAAATTTGCTAATTCAGTGAAGGGCTCAACAGAATATGCTCTGATTAGTGTTCTTATTCTATTAACTTTTAAAACCGTGTTTAATTATTTTAAGAGTGACATCATGTCATATCCCATCAACTACTTGTATAAAGGGAATTTTTCTGCATATCAGAATTTTTCTCCTTTAGCCTGCTCATGAAGTCAATTTAGATTTTAATAAACGTTACTAGCTTTCTAGCATTGGATATTTCAGTGCTCTGCCACACACATCAGTCTGTCCAATCGAGATACAAGGCACATCGAAAAGGCTGAGTAACTTAATGCTATTCCTGATTTGCAACTTCTCAAAGTAGAATGATGTAAAATATCCTTTTCTAGGGCACCCAATCAACATCTTCCAGGTGGAGGAAACTTTTTTTATATGCAGTTTTTAATTCACATTAATGTTTTAGCCAGGTTATAGTTTAAAATTTCCTTTAGTTTACCTATAGGGTTGGGGTTTTTTTGCCTAAATTACAGTGGATATAGTTGTGAAAACTATAGGTAAACTACTGGATCCTCAAGATAATAAACTGAGTTCTGGAATTTTTATGAAAAGATAATGAGAACATAGATAAGAATTTAATATTTGTTTTAGCACAACCAAATGTAATTAAATATATTTATTGTAAAAGCAAATTATAAATCTGTTTTTCTCTATGATATTCCAAATTCCAATACAGTGGCTCTTTTCTTACAGTTATGTGCTTAGTGGGCTGACATAACAAACACTCTTTAGATAGTTCAAAGTATTGAATATGGCTACAAGAATAATGATTTGGTGCCAAAAGGTCTGAGAAATAGGTGTAGTCAGTGAAGAAAAGGTAAGTCATGGAAGTCAAGGAAAATTATCTTGGTTTTATTAAACCTGTCAAATTTCCTCTATTGAAATAAATGTTAACCACGTTCTGCAAAGAGTCCATGCCAGGTTGCAGTGGAGGAATCTGCTGTTTCAATGTGACTTTTATAATTTAAATAATGATAGTTTTTCAGTGCCCTTCTCTCCCTGTATAGAGCCTTCTTGCACGTAATCAGTAGATAATGTAACTTACCTTTTTTAGCAATCAGGCATGTGGTACAATTGAAAATTCACTCTCCCCGCTGAATGAAATGAGATTTTCCAAGAGTATTTTACAGATCTAGGTGACTGTGTTTATCCCAACAAATCTATCATTTCAGAGGGTGAGACTCGGTATGTTTTTAAAACAGTTTCTATCATGTATGCACTCTGGACCCAGTTCTACACAAGCACTTTCTGTGAGCCTTCTCATTGCTCACTGTGGCACTTCTTGCAGAGGAAAGATTCTGTGACAGATATTTTAGAATCATGCCTCATATTTTTAATTTACATATTAATGCATGCAGTTTCGCTGACAGTAATGACAGATGTATAGTTCATAAACTAAATAAAGAGCTGCAGTTCACGTCCAACTAACATTATTAAGAAAATCCTGGTATTCTGTGGACATTCTCCACTGACTGCGTAGGAAATCCCAATTAATTTACCTGAGCTGTTAGAGCTGAATCTCTTACAGGTCTTACATAGCAAAATAATTTATCTTTTTTTCATTTCTCTTTCATAACCTTGGAAAATGATGAAACAGTAATGAGGTCTGCATGGTGATGCGCTTTTTCTTAATTCGATAGTGATTTCCTTTTTGTTCATCTTGTAGAAATACAGAATTAGAGATTATAGCTGGTAGTCTGGGCAGGTATATTACATTCATATTATGAGAATTACTGGAGCTAAACTGACTTCTGGCATATAAGGGTCTTGGCTCCTGTGTTGGCCATATGTTTCACCACACTTGTGAAATCTGTGTGATTAACATACTCATGAAATTCAATATTCACTGGTGTTATTACGCAGCCACTTTTAATAGTCTACAGCAGAAAATACTCAAACAATTATCTTAAAGTCTGCTTAATCTGTCATGGTGACAAGCACAGATTATAAGATTAGTTATAAATATATAAAGAGAGTAGATAAACATGGAATAGTCTGACTTTGGTTCATGACGTGTGACTGATTTTTGCTGACGGTTCCTTAGACACCTGATTACCCCCTAACTAATTATTATTAAATTGAGTGTATCATCAGTACAGCTATACAGAGGCACAATATAATCTTATATGCCTGGACATGAATACCTACATGCATACATACATGTTTTGATGTACGTTTGTCTGGTTAAAATCTGCAGTAATATTAAATGCCAAGTAGAAGGAGAGGTTTGTTTTTTCATAAAGACTTTAATGATAAGTTTTCACATGCTGCCCATCCCTGACAGTTTTAAGTTGCCTTTTCCCATATGAGGTCAGGGAGACCCTCCATTCTGTTTTGTCTCAGATTGAACACCTTCCCTGCGCTTCCCACATCAAACAGATAGAACAGGGTCTTTGCCCCAGGATCGCCTCTGTTCTGCCACTTAGCAGTGTGCAGCTGTCACCTTCCCATCCAGACCAAGAACTGCCATGTCATCTTTTTGATGTGTGTGCCCATGTTTTGCAGGTGAAGAAATGATTAGATTGTCTGGCAGGGCTCTCCAGTTGCATCTGGGATATACAGGCGCGTAATGCCATCTAGAGGGCTGAGTTTCTTCCCTTCCCACAGGAATACCTGTGGTGTCTGATAGCCTTCCATCACATGTGGCGACAGGGCTCGTTCAGCTTTGCAATTCAGGCATTTTCCTGTTCCTCTTCTGGTTAGCATGTACTCATACAGGGCCAAGACTTGGAAATAATTTAGGAGAAGAGACAGGCTCCATTAGTAACTACAGCTGTTACCCTTTAATAAGCTTCCTCGTTGTGTTCAGTTAGTCGTTCTGATTTTAAATTCTCAGGGTCTTAATATTTGAGTTCTTTAGGAGAAAGTTCTTTTAAAAAGAGGAAGCAAGTAGGACTTAGGTTTGTCATTCAGCATTTCAGTAAACGGTAAGAAAAAGAGTAAAAACTTTAAAACTGGTTACTCTGCTAGACGAAGTCTTTGTAAAGTTATTGCAGTTTCTGGGACTGAAAGTTGCCTGTTAGGTGATATTGTTGTGTGTTTAGATGGAAGAAGCTACAGTCTTTTCTTTTATTGCATCTCTTCGACTGAAATACTTGTTTAGCTTTTTCTCTCAGTTTATGATGAGCTGGAAATGAGTGGAGACAGGCTGTTAAGCCTGGAGAAGAGGAGGCTCCAGGGAGACCTAATCGCAGGCTTTCAGTATCTAAAGTGGGCTACAGGAAGGCTGGGGAGGGGCTGTTCACAAAGGCCTGCTGCGATAGGATGAGGGGCAATGGATTTAAGTTGGAGAAGAGTAGATTTAAGTTGAATATTACAAAAAAATTCTTTAAGGGTGGTGGAACACTGAAATAGGTTGCCCAGGGAAGTGGGTGAGGACCCTTCCCTGGAGATATTCAAGTTGAGGCTGGATGAGGCCCTGGGCAACCTGGTCTAGTTGGGGGTGTCCCTGCGACTGTGGGGAGGTCGGACTAGATGACCTTTGGAGGTCCCTTCTGGCCTGGATAATTCTCTGAATCAGTGAAGAGGTCACATGGCTGAAACTGCTGAAGTTTCTCTTTACTTTCCTCCTAATAACTCTTTTTTCTTTCTTTTTTTTAAACCTTGTGGAGTTTGCTTCTTTGGACCTTAGACGTGCAGAGAAAAACCTATTGCCTCTTCCTTGATAATTTCCTTCGGTCCTGTATTGCATTTCATAACATTATACTTTAACTGTTATTACCAGTAATGATGGTTATAATATTCATTTTCTTAAGTAAGCAATAAATGTTCTTTCTGTAACCTTAAATCTGATGTTTATCATCACAAAAACAATTTAGGTAGACATTGTAGTGTCTCCCCACTGCCATGCAGAGATAGCTGTTGTGTACATTCATATATTAATTTGATTAAATTAAGATAGGATAAGTGAAACAGAGAAAGAGGCTGTGTTACAAGCTTTATAAATGATACGGGTTTTTTATGTAGTGCCCTGCCATGCAAGGTACTTCAGGTACAAAAGCACTGTAGCTGCACAACATGGTGTTCATTTGAACCAATTGACTCTTCTTGGAAACCAGAGTATTACCCCCAGTAGAACAATGCGTTGGCAACCTGAGCCAGCATTAGTGGATCTCTGCAGAGCTGATTGGTGTAGTGTTAACATCACTGCTACGAAAAATGGCTTGTGTCTTCCTTTTAGTGTGGCAGAATATATACTTATTTTTTTTCCATTGCATCAGTGATCATCTTTGGATTCTTTTTTATCAAATATTTTCTCCTTGACAGTGACCCCAGGGAAACTGTTCAAAATGTTTCTGAATTAAATGGGTAAAACCAGATATTCTTAGTTCATTGTAAAAAAGAACTTGCTAGTATTAGGCAAAAACTATGTTTTTCACAGAGAAATTGAATAGAAATAAGAGGTGAGAACTTCCCATGATTTTAAACAATTGATTTGCCCTGCCAGTGACCTCTGCCGGGTGGGAACATTTCCCAATTGCAGGCCAATCTGACAGAGCCATAATGTGAGCGCTCCTAAGTATATATTACATTGCATAATATTTCATATATGGATTCATTTCAGTTCTTTTCTCTGTGTTTTCCCTTTAGGCCAATCAACTAATCACCGATACTGCTCTTGAACAGCAGCTTGGAATAAGATAATAGCAACTTTTCCTTACGTTTGATATTAGTGTTAGTGTATTTGGCTATCAAATTTGGAGATGTGAAGGTGGGTGCAGTTCCAGTGGCTTCACTTGAGTTGCACTTACTTATGCGTGATGTGAATTTGGCTCATTATAGAGATCAGAGCTGGGCTGTTGGGCTGCTGCCGTGGTGCTTTTCAAGCCTGAGCTTCTTACTGGAGCACCGCTGAATCCCATCTACTTTGACTCATATGCTCCATATGAGGCACTTACCATCATCAAAGTCATCCAAGCCTGTTCTTCTAAGAACGTCTACAATTGGCTACTTGTCCCAAAGTGTGTAATGCAAGGCTTTTCTTTGACCTCCTAGGGAAGTAGTTTACAAGGAACAAAGTCTGAGATACATTTTATATGCTGAAGAGCAAGGTTAAGTAAGGAATTGGAAAGTATTTAGTATTGCGTGGTAACAACAATATAAAATGAAAACAAAATTTATTTTCCATGCAGCTGGCTTTAATGTATATGTTTTTATACATTTTCATATTTTCTATTTTCATAAAGTGCAAAGCTGTAAAATTATCCAAGTGAAAAAATGCCTCTGGCACATCTCTGTTGTGTGTAAGAAAAAGCCTTACCAGCAGGCCTGGCTGTTACTTTGGTGTTACAGGATACATTCTTGTCCTGGCTTTCTTAGGTCTGTTGCTGTTAATTTAGGTTCTGAAGATATCCTGCTGGAATTATATGTCTCTTTTAACAAGCAGTGCAGTGTGACAGGAGCAGATCCTCAGATCCAAGCTGTTTGTGCTAAGGACCTGACATCCAAATTGTATTCATTTTGGGGAGATTACTTTGGCTGAGCTCTCGTTAAGCCCCAACAGCAGTCATCTCAAAGAAACCCAGGCTATGTCATGTAAAAGAAACCCTGTCCATTGGTTCCAAGGCCGCACTGCAGTGTGAATTGTAGCCTGTTAAGTGCCATGAGCAGAAAAATCACTTGGGAAGGATACTCGCTGCTCCTCCAAGCCAAAAACCTGCTGTAGATGCACCTGATGTCAGCCAGTACAAATGGAGAAACTTCATACAACTAGTTGTGCTAACATTGAGATACTGCCACATCAGACAGTTTCTAAGGGATCTGCATCCCTCTATATCCATCTTCTCTGAAGTGAGCACAGTCCGCAGGGCAGAAAAAGCAAACACAACTCCGAACTGTTGAAGCTTTTCAAAGAGACAGAGTTTGGGGTCTGCATTGTTGTTCTTTTGAACAAAATAGAATTACTCTGCAACTTCACTATTCCACTCTAAAAGATTAAAAAGGAAATGAATCAGAACTTTTAATTTAGCAAATGTCAGTGCAGAAATCAACCTGCTGCACATTGCTGGGTGCAGTTAGGGGCATTGCTTGCTACTTACTCTGCTTAAAAAAGCCCCAAAAACAAAAAAGAAAAATGTTCAAAGCTTTCGGGAGAAGCGAGGTGATGTTTGCAAATAGAGTTATTTCAGTTAGCAAGAAATGAACAGTAATTTTGTGTTTCAGTTATTAGAAGTTAGCTATTGGCTACAAAACAATTGCTGCACGTTATATGGCATTTGATTCTGTCCGTAATACAATGCACCAATACCTGTTCTGCTTCGTTTTGCTTTGCAACTCTTTAGCTGGAAGGGAGAGAAATAACTGAAGCCATCAAAAGAAGTTCATTTTGAAATACCTGGGGCAGTTGACTTACGGGTGACTTCTGATGAAGAAAGTGAAATCGCAGGAAACATTGCCTTCAGAAATAACTCAATGCTCCCATGTAGTTAAAAACAGAGAAACTTGTTATAAATTTATGTTATGAATTGTGAAATAGTTGACATTAATAGCTTATTGTGTTGGAAACCTTTTAACTCCAAGTCTTGAAAGGAATAGAGTGAAATGATTCATTGCAAAAGAAGGAAAATAATGTATTTTGTATTTTTCTATGTTTAAAAATGTTTTGTGATAATATCAATTATAACATGGTGTAATACATTGAATCTATTGCATATTATAGCAAAGAAAAGTAGTTCTTTTTATCAGCATTCAAGTAAAAATAAGATCAAGGGATATTTTTAAAAAGAAAAACCAGTTACTTATTTTTTTTCCATTTCATAAGAAGTCATATGTGTTTCTTTGGAGAAGAAGAAAGTCAGATTTTCCATTTAAAGAATCATTGGATAACAGAGAACTGATATGAGTTTCCCATCACACAGCCAGTGAATGTGACCTTTAAGCATATGGGATCAGTATTTTCTGGGCTGTCAGTTTAAATCACTGTATTTAATAATTATTTTTGGTTGAACAAAATGAAGAAACTTAGGATAAATAATTGTGGGGAAAAAAAATTCTTGATAAAAATTCAACATTTTCTTTCTCTGAAGACAGAGGAAAATGTCTATTGTTTCACCTTCCAGTGAGAGCCAAAAGAACTGGTTATGGGAGACAACTGATAGTATTGTGGATTGTATATTAAAAGACACATGGGGAGAAAAGTGGGAATGCATTAAATTTTTGTACCTTCTCTTTTTATCCCTTTTTCTCTTTCCAACCCCACGCACACTCAGTTGCTTAATTTCCTGGGGAGAGGAGTTGGGTGAAGGGGGAGAAGGTCAGTGTTGCCAAATCTAGTTGAAAATTTGAACTGCTTACTATCATTTAATAACAGCCCTTCAGTTCATGTGCTTTGAGCAGTTACGGCCTTAGGACCATTATTTGCACTAACTGATGAAATTATCTTTCATGTTCATTCCAATGATACTAGATAAAAATATAAAAAAGCCACTTTAAAGGAGAAGAGTTGGTCTTGATAAGTAGAATTTATAGAAATAAAAGAAAAAAAATCCAGTATATACATATGTATATATATGTCCTTTGCTTCCTGGTAACTAGTTTTAGGGTTTTCTACTTAATTCCATTGACTGTGATTTTTAATTTATCTTAGTTTTAAAGGAAAACTAAGTCACATTTTCTTTTCATTAATTATGTTATAAAATTCCTTTCCATTTCTGAATTCAATATTCAATGTGACATGCTAAAATTTGAAGTTAAATTAAATTTGCTAAAAAGAAATAGCAAAAATCTTGAATTTCAGCTTTTGAAGAAACTGAGCTTAAGACCTTTGCGACTTACTCCCTGATTTGGGTATTGAGGTGTGTCCTGTGAAGACAAACTGTTTGTCTCTTGGACTTCTCTTTCCATTTGGGTATTGAGGTGTGTCCTGTAAAGACAAACTGTTTGTCTCTTGGACTTCTCTTTCCATACATGCTTCCCAGTACCATGAATCGGTGGTAGTATTGCCTGCACTTAGTGTCTGAGCTAGACAAGTGAAGGAGATAAGAAATGGGTTCTGTTGGAATAAAGTTGCCCAAAGATGAATTTTCATTCATAGATCTGAAATGCCCTATTTTTTTCAAACTCTGCATTAGATTAACCTTGAAATTGAGTATTCTCCTCAGGAAGAGATGGATAATGGAATCACAAATGGTAGAAAACTGTCGCTGTGTCAGTAACCTCATGGTCAAAGGTTTGAAGGATAACTCATTTAAAGTAAATTCTGAAGTTGCCTTTCTTATTGCTTGAAAAATTGTCCTGAAACTATATGAGTTTTCCTCAAGATCTGAATTTCAAAGAAGTAAAAAGCCTTCTGTTTCGTGATTAGGCAAGTGATTTTTTTAATAACCGGTTGCCATAGGCATCATTTCAGAAGGACCCAAAGCCCTGGAAGTACTTTGACTGGTTTCAGTGTCACTTTTAAATTTGATCAAAATCTTCTGCAAAATATTTTCTCTGAAAACAGCTGCACTGAAAGGTTTTTATCAAGCTTCCATGTTGGACATACGGTTTTCAACTAGTCTTTACTAGTTTCAAAGAATTCGTTTTTTTTCAGAATTAGAATTTTCCCTGAAGAGTTTGGGCTTTTAGCAAGAAAAAATGAAACAAATGCGACTGACCAAATGTGATATGATTAATTCATGTAAGAGTTTTCAACGCAAAGATATTTATGTATGTTAACTACATGTTAGCATTAAACACAAAATGCCCTTTAAGATTAATCAGGTCCACACCTCTTGCCTATGCCTGTGTTAGTTGGAATAATCTTAGTGTCACTTACAGTTTCAGGATCTCATCCTTTTTTCATGGACCAGGGATTTTATTTTTAGTTCTTTGACAGAGGAAATAACTGCCTGTTAATATTTCATGGGGAAGCAAAGTCTGTCAGAGTGAAACATTCTCAGTTCTTAAGGGAGAACAGTTCCATAAGGGAAAAAAATTACTTAAAACAAGATGGGGAGGGGGGGAAGAACAGAATGGAACAGCTGCGTTTGGTTCACAGTTTGCAAGGGGAGGGATTACCAAGTGTAAATGTTGGAAAATCAGAAAATAAACAAATTTCATGACACACGTGCACTCTTCCTTGCGTGAAAATTCAGTCTTATGTTTATGTGGTGCCATTGTGGCCTGTACACGATGTGATCCCCGATGCAGGCTTTCAGGGAGACTGTTACCATGGTGGAACTTTTGGGAATGGTGGTGGAGTTTCAGCATTCCTCCTTCCTGACTGCCCAAGTCAGTGTTCCTGTATGACAGGGTTGGCATCAAACAGCATCATGGGTCTGCCTGACTGCGAGCAAGAGGACTTTCTCTTGACTGGCATTTTACCCCTCATAAATAGCAGCTGCTTCTCTTTAGGCAGCCGAGGATGTTGGCTTTGGAAGGTGAGTGCCTCAGTCTCTGTGCAGAGCAATG
>VZRU01007835.1:8772-20651 GCA_013398155.1 Pedionomus torquatus
CAAAAAAAAAAAAAAAGAGGGGCTACCTTACAAAACATAGATGTGGTTGAAAATAAGGGTACTCCAGGTCCCACCCAAAACACCTGAGTATTTGGCTCAGCGTCAGTAATGACAATGCTGCAGTAACAGGGACAAACCACAAGGATTTTCTCATTGGGAATGAAAATGGGTGTAGAAGGAGAAATTGTCACGTGAAAGTTGGAACTGAAGGGCAAAGAACTCAGCTCTCAAGGACGCCCAGTAGCTGAGATAATAAAGCCAGTGGTAAGAGGTTCATTGCATTTACTAAAACAGATGGCAATGCCATATGATTAAAAAAAAAATCAACCAACCCAAAACCCAATGAAGTAGCAATCTTTAAGTAGAAAACTGATGCACAGAAGTGTATTTAGGATGATCTCAGTTGCCTGCAAGGACTCAACGTTTTGGGAAAGAAACAAAAATATAAAAGTACATAAAAATGGGAGAAATGATTACAAAAGATAGATTGTCCCAAATTAACGTGGTATTTTTCTTTGCTAAAATATGTGATGTTTGCAATAAAGCAAATGGTGTTATGTAGAAGCCAGTGAGGTGGTGCAGGAAAGTCAGAGGGAAGAAAGCAAGAGCAATAACTGTACTTGCAGGTCAGGCTGTAGGGAAATGATTTGTGTAACTGTAGGTTAGGGATTGACTGCATTTATAATTTCTATTAATTATTACGTCCAAAGAATAGAAGCAATTATTGAAATAACGCTGATGACAGAAGGAAGGTATGTGGCACACAGAATAGGACTGAACTGCCATAAAGCAAGGGTTTAATTAACAGAAGTCTAATGCGATGGAGGCAAGGGATGTAGAGACTAGGAAGAATTCCTTCAGTAAGTACAGCTCCGTCAGCTGCTGACAAAAGGTGAAGAAAAAGGCCTGGCTGCTTTGGTCAGTTGTCCATCACAGGATGTCTGAAGACATCATTACGAAAAATGAAACCACAGCTATAGGTCCTTTGTTCCAAGTAGGTTAAAGGGAAGTATTTGTGCAACCATATAAGCTGAGACCTTACACAGAGTTCTCAGAACAACTCTCTCACAGTGAAGAAAGATTAATACGTCCTGGGAGAAGTTCAGAAGAGGTCCTTAAAATGGCCAAAGAAATACCGATACCTTCAGTATAGGCCAGAAAGTGCCTTGTGTAGTTCAACCAGATGTGGTTTTAGAGGATAACAAGGATAAACAGTGGTGAGGAAGAACTACCTAAGTCAAAGGATACTACCCTGAGATCAGACGGGTATAAGCTAGCTACCACTGAATCTAAACTCATAATAGACTTGTCGCCACGGGACGGATTTGAGTTCTGAGGGCCTTATTTTCCAACTCCACGCTCAAATTGCAGTTCTAGTCAGTCTGAACATTCCCAATACCAGCAATACATTAACAAGCAATACATTCTTTGCACATGCTTCATATTAAACACAAAATTGGTCCCACCAGGCCCTCAGTTTTCAGAGGAAAACCTGAACCATGAGACAAGAGGTATGTATGATGGAGCCTCTCATTCAAATTCAAGCAAGGCAACCCACAGAAGCTTAAGAGAAGGAAAGATTTAACTGCATTTTATAAAACAAATTTAGTTCACCATAGTGTAAATACTTGCCTTCACGCGTGCGTTTGTTCTAGTACAGAGGCATGTGACTAGTAAGAGATGCCTGTGCCATAACTATGAGTGGGCACTACAGTGCATAAAGATGAAATGTACATATACCATAACCAAAACCTGACCTCAATTTACTTTCTATTAAATAGGTAGGAATTTAAAACCTTAGAGCATCAGGGCCCTCAGGTCCCTTTGTAATTCAGACAAGTTGTAAACATACAGATAACGGTGTTGGATTTTGGTAATGCATGTAATAATTATGAGTGTGCCAATACTTACAACGTGTTGCAAGTGTCCACTGACGTGTATCTTTTATATATATTTTTTAATATGAATATTTATATGTATGTATTTGACTTCAATCAAAATGCTAAACTGAGGTATTATAGCATGGTAAGTAACATAGCAATATAACTATTCTACCTTGTTGCCAGGCAGAATATTAAATTTATAATCCTTTTAAACAATTGTATTTCTCCATCAAAATTCAAATAAAGAAGTACTATTTGAACCATCACGGAAAATCTCTTTATTAAGGACCTGACAACAACAAACCCAACACAACATGTATGCTTCACTAGAAGTTACCTTCTATCTAAATCCTCAGCAAATATCCCTTGGCCCTTGAAGTATTGTACTCTGACTTTATCATTTGCAGCTTGAAACAGTCTTTGGAGTGTGCCAGCGAGCTGTGACCTTCTAAATGCCTTTGTTGCTTGGTGGAAAGGCTGAGTCACTCATTGTGAGGGATTTGTGGAGGATGCAAACTCAAAAAGAATAGATGGGACAGATTCAGCCCAGGTGGGGCTAAAGTCAGTGCTGCTCTAGAGCTAAATATGAACCAAGATTAGGCTTCCTCCAGGAGAAGGAAGCTGCCTGGGGCTGAGACACCTGCGGTAAAACTCTTGCCCCCATCACAACCAAGCCCCCAAGTTAGGGCATGGTAGGATGCTGGTGTCTGGTGCGATGAGATGCATTTTGCACTTCCTTTTTAACAGGTCTGAGCCTGTTCCAGCGCTGCACACTTCTTAAAGTACAGAAAGCCCTACATAAAAGCTAAGCTATATTCAGTCCTCAAAGGATGTGCCAAACTGACAGAAGTCAACCCTTGGTGGAAAGTTCAGAGCAGAGAGAAAATTCAAAGGCCTCTTATTTTTAACCAAGAATGTAGCAGTTTGTCTCGATTTCCCACCTCAAACAATGCGGCAGGCTGGCGAGAGTGAGATATTTTCTATGGGCTCAGTTCCTACTATTGTTTGCAAGCCAAATGTGAGGCTAGATAGTAACGGGTCAGCCCACTCACAGTCATGGCACAGGCATCTCTTACTAGTGACATGCCTGTGGAATAGAACAAAGAAACACGTGAAGGCAGGGGACTTACCGTCTTCTTCCTTTCTCATAAGCGTTTTGGCAAGAAAATTTTGAGAAAAATGTGAGGGTTTCTCCAGAGAATTTTATTGTTATTTTTAAAAAATGTTTTTCGTGCTGGTCATGATCAATTTTTATTTTTTCCTAGGAGTCAAGCATCTAAGCAGTGATAGCTAAATAATTCTCTGAAAATACTGGATTTGTGACAGAATCCACTGAAGCCTTGGGGTGCAGTAATTTGGCATGAGTAGGAATACTGGCTGTTGTTCATGCTCTCATATTTCTGTAGTTCAAAGTGATGAACCAAACTGTGTTGTTTGACCTAATCTTTCAATAGGTGGATGACAAGTTGTGTCTGTGTGTGCGTGCATATACATGGCTCTGTGTCTACACAGGCACCTGTATATCTTCTAAACATCATACATACAGACCATGTTGGATCCGAAAAACTTACAGATCTGGGCTTCAAACAGAACAAAAGCCAGCTGGAATTAAAGGAAGGTTGCAAGAAAGCAAGAATGAAGCCCGAAGTGGAAGTGCCCCCGTTATATCACTTGAGGCTCCCAGACTGCCTCTATACCACAATTTTAAGAGCTTTTAGGAACAATGAAGGTGTAAAATTGTTTTCAGCAAGACCATAGCTGTGGGCATGACATTGCAAAGGATGCAGCATTCATCTCCATTCAGCTTTGCTCACAGCAATGGAATTCAGGGTGGTTGAAGTAGACAAAAAAAAAAAGTTACATTTTCTGTCCCTACTTTATCTAACTGGTAAATATTACTTGAAAAGCGAACATCAGTTAAATAAAACTTTTTAGCATGAAATTACTATTTCTTTAATAATAAAACAAGTAGTATTTGCTGCAATTCTTTTGAAAATATATACCAATGGCTGTTAATGAAGATTGGAAAAATGTCTTTTAGGGTGCATGCAAGGTGTCAAACTCACTGTAGAATAACCTCTAGTAGGTAATTATGCCAGTGGACTTACTCTGAATTGACATTACGGGGGTGTCAGCCTGGTAAGGACATAAATTAAGGTCAAATGGCAAAATGCTGGACTTAGGGCTGCTGTCACACTATCGATTGCATTTGTTGAAGTGGGCTTACAAAGTCAGCCAGATGCACGATACATTTTATTCTCCGGTTCGCAATTGTGTTAGGGAATCCCAACTGCATTAAAGCTCCATAAGCAAAGCCTTAGTCTGACCTACGTGTAAATTCAGAACAATTTCCCTAGGAATGTATCTACAATAATGTCACCAAAAACAGAACATGGACTTCTCTTCCAGATTAGGTTCTTGGTGTGATAGCCTTCTAATCAAAGTGGTTCAGCTACTTCTAATTAAATCAGTGTAACATGGGTATAGATGACAATGAAAAAACCTCTCCTAAGCAGAGCAATATTTTTGCTTCCCAAAGATAGGTTATGTTTATATTTTTGCCCTGTGTTCTAAGCCTATGCAGAGCCTCTCACAAGAGACTTTATCTACACGCTAAATTTACACATTGACCGACTACTTTTTAGCATATTTTAGCTAAACAGACCACATCCTGACACAAAATCTTCTTCCAGCATTTTTGCTGTAAATTCGGCATAACTCCACTAGTCAGCCATGAAAACCCAGTTTTTGCTGTGCTCAGAATCTGTTCGCAGTAACACCCGCACCCATTGATTAAGTTTTGCCCTGCCACCTGTATCTGCAGGGGAAACTTGCTTTGGGATCCTAAGAGTTGTCTCTTCAAGCAGACTTACTGTGTTTCCTTAGCAGCTGTGCGTGTGGCTTCTAAACCACACACGGTGCTATCAGAGTGTCTCAGGCTGCCCTGCAGTTGTCACTTGGCTGCAGTTTCTGCACGGAGCTCCCCATCGCTGGATGCTGCAGAGGGTCCACACTGCCTCCAGGCCACTCTGGAGCTGGCAGGGCAGTGGCTTTTGGATCTAAGGATGCTTAGAGAGAGGATCCTACCCAATGAAGCATGGCCTTTCTTGCTTACCTCCTGGGGGTCCTCTGAGAAGTGTCTAGAGGCCGTGAAAACCACCAGGGCTCAGCAACCCAACACCCTGGTCTGCATCCTTGCTTTTTTAGGTAGCTATTCTTCGCATTGGTACTAGCAAGCAACTTCAATGTGCTCCCCAGCGCTGCTGTGCTAACCCTCTCTGTGGAGTAAAATGTGCAAATAAATGAAGATTTTTTTTTCCCTTCCATGTTATATGCACACATGTTACTTCCTGACGTGTTATTACATTAGCCCATTGAGCCACCGCTCAAATCAGGCTGCACAGTACTAAACACAGGGGCCTGCATTTAATAACTAACCCCCTGGGTTGTGGCAGGTCACACTGCAGCGTTACACAGTGGCAGAGAGAAAGGGGAAAGAAAGGTCTGGCAGACGTGCGTGGTTATGTGATTATACCAATCGTTGTGGTCAAGCAGCACTTATTAAAGAAGTTTAACAAAGCCTTTTGCAAATTTACGGATCTGGTAGCTTGAGAGGTGTGCATATGTGTTTTTGAAAACTAATTCAGACTGATATATGCTTCTTTTACCTTTTGATCCCTAGATCAATAACTGTATTAATGTTCCCTACAGTGTCTTGTCGATCTTCATGCTAATATATAATTATCACCTAAATATTTGATAAAGTATGTCCCCAGTTTCTTTTTCCTACATGGATTTAACATTCTCTGCTCTATCACTCCTGCCTAGACTGTGGATATTAAAATCCCCGAATCTCAGGTGCATGACTCAGCAAGCCAAAGGAAAATCTGGCATCGGCTGACAACACTGAAAGGATAAAAAGTCATTGTATGAAAGACATCTGGAATCCACAGGAATGTTAATCCCAGCTGGATCAGTGACAATTGTCATTGTGGCACATCATGGCTGCACTGCTCCCCCCTTCTCCCACTTGCAGAAGATGTCTGCCTAGCCCAGAAAGGAAAATTTTTAGAGGCAGCAGCAGCAGCAAATGTCATTAAGAGAAAGAAATTAGTGTCGTTACTTGCTGTTCCAGAAGTCTAGATTACAGGCACTGCTCACACATAGATGTCCCATGTTATGCTGGGCAATTTTTATAGCTAGAAATGCTACAATACCCTAACAACTGACCAAAACCCCAGATTCCCTGTATTCCCGTGTGCTTTCAAAGCTCCTTGACATTTTGACCTGTTGTGACTACAGTATCCTGTAAAAGCACTTTCTGTGGTCATCTATGGATTCAGGTCTTCCCCTCTAGAATAACCTAAGAGAGATCCTGCCTGTGTGCTTGCAATCAATACCATATTGGCATCCTCTTGAGCAGATTGGATGACCTGTATCTGGGAGAATCTTTCCTTGGCTTGGCATTTGTAACAGCAGACACATCTTACCAGACGTATCACATGGGTGTTTTACTGTGTTCTAAGCATGTGGTCTGTTCTCAGAAGAAAGAGCTGAGAAGTGTATTCCAGTATGTAACCCACTGTCACTGCTGCCTCATCCATGATGTGCCAGAGAACCTGGTTTCAGAGCCAGTGGAAGAAGGATAGCAAGACCATCAACTTTTCTTCTTACTATAACCTGTTGGTAACAAATACAGACGAAAAAGGTTGGGGTTTTTTTCCAGATAAGGTTGTCTCTTTCTTTAATAAAACAGGGAGGGAATGTCTTCTTGGTCTGGCAAAAAAACCTACCTATTTTTATGATGGTAGAGGAAATGCACTGTCTGCAGAGAGGAAGCAAAGGGATGGGGATTGTTCAATTGTTTGAATTGTTTAAGGAGTAAAATAGCTACAAGTAGATAAAAGCAACATTCAGTTACAGAAAGCAGTTTGCTTATTCTGAGAGGAACGCAGGAGATTTCCTAAACACCTGCTCATTATGCAGATGTCTGGCATGTTTGGTGCCCAGATCACTTCATAACCACTGGGTTCATCAGAATAAAATGGGATTAAACAGTTGTAGTTATAACCTAACCCTGCATTGCAATTGTCTGTCTCCTCAAAGAGTAGATCAAATTACATACATTCTGGCAGAACTTTTTGATCATGATGGAGATAAGACTTGCCAACAAAAAAATGTAGTGCCTCTTGTGTTTCCAGTTTTCATTTCTGGACCAGGTTGGGAATCATATATTCCAGAGCGCAGCTGCATTGGAGACGTACGCATGGACTCACTAAAACACAGCAGGCATGAAGTTTGTAGTTGGCACTGGCAAATACATGTCTGTCTGTATAGGAAACATCTGTTCCCTCAAAGACATGCAGTGCCTTTTAAACGTCACAGCTGAGTAGGACTTCAGTGGAAGATCCAGCTGCCTTTATCTCACTCCTTAGGAAAGGCTTTGAGGGAACAAAGAAGGTTGATTGCCTTTGTGGAAGATTCAGAAATAGGCCAGGGGCTCTGCAAGATGCAGATGAATTGGTAGTGGGGAAGATGCTAGGATGACCTTGTTGAGTTACAGTGACGGGTTGTAGGACAGGCAATAAATGTTGCTACAATAACTCACAGCGCTGTTGTAAAAAAATGCATTGTACCTGTGAAGGGAAGAATCCAATCCATCTTGCCTTCTGTGGTGACCACAGATGGATGACCAGGTTAAAAAAAGGAACAGGGCAAGCCTTTATGACACCTTCGTGTAAGTATTCCTCAAGACTCTGTCTCAGCTTTCTGGATCTGTCGTGTTGTGCCTGTGTAGTGTTTCTCAATAGATCCCTCTTTCAAGGGTGTCTCCTGTAACCCATCGGATTTGTTTCCTTGATGCCATAATTTGAAAAGCAAAAAGATTGACATACCTCCTGGCTGCTGCGTGATGAACCATCTCCTTTTGTTTTATTTCAATCTAGCTCTTACTGGCTTCAGTGGAGAATCTCTAGCCCTTGAATCAGAAAAGACAGTGAGCAGCAGATTCCTACTCACCCTTTCCATGCCATTCAAGATTTTGCAGACCCTTATCATACTCCCTTTATGCCATCTCTCTAGAAGTCTGGAGATGATCCATTCCATTCATTTGTAGTGAAGGATGCCACAGAGGACCTCATCAATATATTAAATATTCAATATATCAAGAAAAGCATAAGCTTCAAAAAAAAAAAAAAAAAAAAAAAAAAAGAAAAATAAAACTCTAANTATATGAGCTGCCATTGTTAAAAAGAAAAAAAAAAAGGAAGTGACTATGAGACATCTAAGGAAAAATAGTGAAGAATTGAACAGTTCATAAACTTTATCCATCCTGAATGAGGAAGAAGATGAGTGGAGAGAGAAGCAGAAGAAACAATGAGATTGTGTAATGAAATATTGCATCAGGATGCACATGCACAAGGGTAAAAATGCAGTGAAATTACAGAGATGGTCTTTGTTTTGGTATTTCTGACTTTGAAACTCCAACATATAGGGATTTCCTGGGAGAAAAGGGAGAAGGGATTTGGGAGACCATAGCCTATTTTCTTCCTCTTTGACAGGTACCACCAGGCTGTAATGGCCCTGACTGCTCTCCCAGGGCCTCCCACCAGCCTGCCAATGGTGGAGGATCCATTTTGGTCGCCCCCATGCTGTCAGCCCCCAACCCCACAGCAGTGCTGGTCTCTAGCTCCCCAAAGCCCTGCCCTGCCTGGCTGTGGGACCTGACGGCTAACACTGTCCTGACCTTGGGCCTGCCCTATTGCTATGGAGCTGCTTGGCAGTCACCAGACCTGTCCTTGGCCTGTGGAGTGACTTCCCAGCTTAATCTTGGACCTGTCTCATCTTCAATACCTTTCCTGATGATCTGGACTTTGGTTGAACCTGGCTGCCCCCCAGCCTGCCCTACTCCCTGGCTGGGGTGGTAGGGCAGGGTCTGCCTGAGATGCCCTGCCCCTGCTGTCCCCCTGGGGATCCCCCATGGTTCCTGGACCCCAAGGAGCCTCCTCCACCCCCTTTCCTGAACCACTTCCATTAGCATGGGCTGGTGAAGAGCATGTGCTCTGTCACTTGACATAGTAGAAACTCTGTGGGTTTATGATTCCCTCAATACGCACTGTGGCTGGATATTTTATCCCCTAACTTAGCTAGATAGAAAAAGAAGAACAAAATATTTTTCTCACTTTCACAGATCATGTAAAGAAAAAAAAAATCACATAGAGGCTGAAAGGTAAATAGTGTTGGTAAAACGCACCATTAAACTGTGGAACACATCACCACGGACATCAGCAAGTTTAGCAAGATCAAAAAGCAAGTTCGTTACATGATTAACAAGAATATCCAGGGTTTTAACAGCCCAAACTGAACTATTCTGCAAGGAAATTAAAATTAAGATACTGTCTCACTGCTAGAGACTTGCATGAGACTTACCTAGAGCTACAACTCCTCATCCTAGGACCTACTTATCTCTTGGTTTTAGGTGTCAAGTGCTAGTCACTATTGGAGACTCTTGGCCTAAGCCAGTGTGGCAATGCTGGGGGAAGTTTGATACTGGTTTCCCACTAGAAAGCTGTAGAAGGTACTACTACTATGGGCTGCAGTAAGGAGCCCAGATGTCAAAATACAGATATTTTTGTTCAAATTTTGAATTAAAACTTTATTGTTAGTTTAAAAGGCAAACTACAGCACTGCTGTAACACTGAGGATTTAGCAGCTGCCTTGCAGAGAAGCAGGATGCCTGTACAGTTGGACAAGATTTTGGTAGAGTTTCATGGTATTGATCTACACATCATTGTGAATGTGACTGATGTGCCCAATGTCAACAAGAGTGGCAGAATAAAAATTATTCAAATTATTCAAATATTGTCCCTGTGGTTTTCAGCTATTTTCCCGATCTCTCCATCCACCCTGAAGACAACAAGAAAGAGTATTTTATGGTAGATCTGTATTACACACCACTGTTTATAGTTACTTTCACTGGTGCTATAGAATTACCATTCCCAAAATCTCTCAAAACTGGGAAAAAGCTCTGGAGAAAGGAAAAGCAGCACATTTGCTGATATGGAAACCAGGCAATAAAGAGTGACTGTGATTTTTCTCTCATTCACCAGAGAGAAAAATCTATCTTGAAAGTGGAAAAAAGTCTTTGTAATTTCTGCCCATATCAAGAGAGGGAAGAGAAATAAACAGAGGAAATGATGGGTGACTGAATTCAGAGAAGCCTCTGAAAAATGAAGGACTGAGTAGGGCAAAGAGGGTTTGATGGGCACGAAGAAGAAAAAGAGGAAGAGTCTCTTGTGACCAATGGGCTAGTAGACGTGCTTCTCTCTGACCAGAAAGACTGCAGAGAAGGGGCTTTTTGGACTAAAAAGCTCACCCAAAAGAACAGTACTGGTATCAAAGAGAAGAATGAACATGGACCACGAGATGATGAAGTATGAACACCTGAATAACTGCCGGGAAAAATGGTCTATCAAAGTCGCCGTCCAACTTGTATATGTTTCTTTCTCTCCTTGGTACTTTACCCTACATGTGGGCCTGAAATTTCTCTCTCCTCAAGCAACTATTGAGTTTTATTGTCCTTTCCTCCTGCCACAGCAGTGACAGATAGGGTAGGGAAAGATATAGCTGCTGTTTCTTGAAAAATAAAACACATGTTGCCTGCTTTGCAAAACTGACCACTTCAGTGGCAGTGGATAGGGTGTTCTGCATGGACACCTGAGTGTGTGCTACTACAAATGTGTGGGGACAGAGAGAAGGAGGGTGGTGAGAGCGGGCTGGTGGGACCGGGGCTGGTCACTGTGAAGCAGCCACACAGAGACAGCCCTTGTGTTTGTCACAGAGGTGCTCCATGCACTAGGGATGCAGCCCCATGACTCCCTGGGCTCAGCAGTGGTGGGACGGACACTGAGGACGTGGCCACAGCGCCAAAAGTGCAATTTGGAGGAAATCCCCCAAGTGAAAACAAAGACTCTGTAAGTCATTTCCTCCGAGCTGAACAGAAAGACATTTGTGTTGATCCAGCTCTTACGCACTAGTCACAACAAAACAATTGCTTGCAAGCAGCACAGACCCTGCTTGCTTTCCTCTAGGCTGATGCTTAGAAACGTGAGAGATGTATCTGAACTTTACGAGCTCTTTTTTTCTCTCCATGAAGTTTTGCAGATTGACACTTTCTATAGTAAGGCTGGGATAAGAGAAGGAGGTAAAGAGGGAAGCCTGTGTGACATCTCACTATAGACCCTTTTAGTACTTAAAGGAGTGTTTTTGTTTCTTAAAGGAGGTCTGCAGTGAAGATGGGGACAAGCATTTTAGCAGAGCCTGTTGCGATAGCAAAAGGGGTAATGGCTTTAAACTAAAAGAGGGTAGATTCAGACTAGATGGAAGGAATTTTTCACAATAAGGGTGGTAACACACTGGCCCAGGTTGCCTAAAGAGGTGGTAGATGCCTCATCCCTGGAAGCATTCAAGGCCAGGTTGGACACGGCTCTGGGCAATCTGATCTGATTGAAGATACCTGTGCTCACAGCAGGCGAGGTTGGATTAGGTGATCTTTAGAGGTACTTTCCAACCCAAACCCTATGACCCTGAAGTCTGAAGTTCAACACTGACTCTTGGTGGGTGCAAAAAGTTCAGTTATTCTGGCTGTAGTTGAGTACCTGAGCTTTGGGGTGGCTGGATGCAACATGTGGTTGTACAAAGTGTCACATACACGTAGTTAAGTACAAGGGAAGGAACTACAACCCCAGGAGCCACCTGGACATAGGCAGATCTGTGATGACCATTTGCAGAGCCCACTCAAGACAGAAGAGACCTGCACCTACACTCCCCCATTAACCCTGTGAGAGACCGCTCTTCACCGTGATTTGGAACGAGAAACACCTGATCCAAACCTCCAGCGACACGCATTTAAAGCCAGCTGGAGCCAAGCACTAGACTTTGGTGGAGGGGTTGCCTTTTGTCCTCCTCACTGATACGTTTCCAGGGGGCTCCTACCGG